>JAVQIZ010004307.1:0-12706 GCA_036023535.2 Galaxias brevipinnis
GCCAGTAGGCCTTCAGGAAGTAGTTCTGCTAAAAACACACCACCACAACAAGGCTGGACTGTGTGTGACAGTGTGTGTGTGTGTGTGTGTGTGTGTGTGACAGTGTGTGTGTGTGTGTGTGTGTGTGTGTGTGTGTGTGTGTGTGAGAGAGTGTGTGTGTTGGGGGTGTTGTGTGTTTGTGTGTGTGATAGTGTGTGTGTGACAGCATGTGTGTGTGTGTGTGTGTGTGTGTGTGTTTCCTGGACTCACGGAATGGCGGCTGTGGAGTTTATCAAGGAGAGTGTAGTCAGTGCCTTTGGGAAAGCGGCTCTCTTCGTTGATAAGAGCCAACATGCCGAGTTTCTACAGACAGAGGGACAAAGAGGCAGACAGACAGGTTAGACAGACAGACAGACAGACAGACAGACAGACAGACAGACAGACAGACAGACAGACAGACAGGTTAGACAGGGAGACAAGGAGACAGGGAGACAGGGAGACAGACAGGCCGGAGAGGTTAGACCTCTGAATGGATCCTACTGGGGCTCTGGTTGCACAGATTGCTGGGCCGGTGGTATGGACACTCAGCATAATGCAACAACCACATTGGATAGAGGAGCTCTGTCTCTATGTCCAGTGTTAATGCTGTGCCCCCACTATACCTTACCACTAATCACCGGTAGTACATGCAGTGTGTTTACTGTGCAAACAGCACGAAACATAAATCCTCCTTAGGATACAACAGAGCAAATCTGGGTCGGGGGTCAAGGTAAGTCCTCAGTGGAGACTGGGTCGGCGTGGTTACGGGCGGCGGTTTTGTGGTTGTGAGTCCGGCTCATGACCAGGCTCGACGTTTGGACTGTCTGCTCCAGCTAACCTTCTCTATGAGATCCAGACACTCGGCATTATCCATCCAGTCTATGGCCTCCCACTGGATTCCCTCCCTTTGGAGAAACACACACAAAGAGAGAGAGAGACACACACACATAAATATAAACAGCGAGGAAGACACAATGGCTGTATTGTCCAGCAGCTCATGTGATGAAATGAGCCATGGCCAGGCTGCTGGCTCATTCTACAAGAAAACAAAACAAAACTCTTCCCAGTTCCAAGTCCTGGCAGCCAGCCTGACCTACAATAATCCCCCCCTGCGTTCTCTCCACATGTTTTAAGTGCTGTAGGACACCTCAGCCTCTACACGTACAATATGCTTTCTCAATCCAGTCTGATGAAATTCTTTAGGGCGATAAAAATCTGCCTATCTGTCATTAGTTAAAAGTGATTGATAGGGAGCTGCGGTGTGTCTGGCAACTCCACCTGTTGTATTCCAGCTGTTCCAGGGAGAAGATGTGCTTGTTGAAGTACTCCTGCAGTTTCTCATTGGCATAGTTGATGTTGAACTGCTCAAACCGGTTCACCTGGGGAATAGGGCAAAAGAGCAGTGTGTAACTGAATGATATGAGACGAGGAGATATGTCTACCACCAACAATGATATGCCTGCCGCATGGATGGAGGCAGTGTAGGATATACCATATTTGAGGTTCTGTATGCAAGTCATAGAGAGGTCTCACTCTTTCCTGAAACACAGCACGGCCCACGGACTTTCACCGAGCTCTGCGTCCAGTAAGCTCACCTCAAAGTTCTCAAAACCAAATATGTCCAGGATGCCGATGGACTTGAAGGTGTCCTTGCCTCTGATCTTCTGGTTGATCCTCATTATGATCCAAGAGAAACACTGGGAATACAACGCCATGGCAACAGAGTCCCTGGAGTCCACAGCCTGTCAATCACAAAATGGCTGTCAATGTGCATACTTTAAAAATCAAGCTCTAAATTAAAACATTTCAAAAAACAACAACAACACGCCTAGTCACTATATAGCTGTTTAACATGCCGACTTACATTGATTGTACATTTATTTATTAAAATAAAACGTTTGCAGTGCATTGACTCTTAGTACCAACGAAATGGATGAGAGCTTGGAAGTGTGTTTTAGCATCAAATAAAGGTTCAAACAAAGGACTTGTTGTTGCCAGACTCCGAACTGAATTGTCAGGAAAAGACCATGTTTGCTTTCACAACAAACACAGGTTTATTTATCAACTTCCAGGGACTGCCATATTCCCCCCTGCGTACATGACGAGAAACCCCTGAATGAGTCAGGCAGAGTATGTAGGTCACGATCATGCCTTTAGTTTCCTGTGCAGCGCTGAGTTTGGGATTATCGGAAATGATTTACTTCTTTCATGGTGTTAAGTTCTTTAGTTTTATCCTTCTGAGTTTCTTCCTAACCCCACGGGTCAACGTGCTCAAACCAAAGCTTATCTTGTACATTTCATGTTTGAAATATAAAAAAATTTATGCTTGCCAGCTGAACTTCCTGCACAAGCATTGTGTGTTGACCTGAAAATGAAACAGCGTGTGCCTGTGTGTATGGGGCAACAACGTTGCTTGACCATACAGTCGTTTATCATTCCCAATCATTTCTGGCTGCAAGGGGAGTGTGAATAGAGCTGGTGACTCCAGGACCTCCGTCACAGGGGCTGAAGAATGGCCGTTTGTCCAGGATGTGGTGCCTGGCGGGCAGGCATGGGGAAGGGGCACCGCTGGCCACTGTGAGAAGAAGCCATTCTGACAGAGTGTGTGGCGCCCTCTGGACTGTTCAGAGACAGACAGGCTTCAAAGGCCAGGCAAGCAGCAGAACCATAGCTAGCCGACGTTGTCTTTCCCTATGATGAAAGGCCTTCTTGTGCTTTTTTCTTTTTTGTGTGTGAGCCATGTCTCAATGACAAAGGCAAGTCTATTTGGCATACTCACTTGACTTTACGAGACATAGTGGGCTGAGGACTAGGTGGGTCCTCCAAAAGTTCAGTTGGAGGCTATGCGTCAAATTATACAAGCGGGCCATGAATTATTAATAATGCTTTTTTTATATTCGCATAAATACATGTGAAATGGGAAGTCGCTAGAGACCCAAAGTATTCTACGTTGCTCTGAGTGGAGTACACTGCCTCCACTGGACATTAGCTGCCACTGCACCCTAGTCCGTGCCTCCATTGTGCCTCTTTTACTGCGATCCCTATCACCACACTTTATTGTGCCAGGAATCTGGCAGACAAAAAGCAGGAAATGGCTGGGAGTCACGCAAGGGATCTGGAGAGGCATGCGGGGGTGAACGCTGGAGAGAGGCTGTGTGTGTCACCGGGACGGGGGGAAAAAGGGAGGGGAGGGGTGGGGGGGCAGATGAACAAACAGACAACTGTGCCGTCGTGTCTCTCTGCCCTGATAGGGGTGGGGGAGGGGGTGGGGTAGGGGGGTAGAGGGGTGGGTGGGGGGATGGGGGGCCTTGGTGCTGAATCCCAAATCAAATCCCCTAGTCCCTGACACCGCAGAACAAGCTCAATCTGAGACACTCGGATAGGTACAAGCCATCTGGTTGCAGAGCCAGAGTATTTAATGCTGTTGAGAGTTGTTCCTGTTTTATTACTGTAAGCCTGTGAATGTGTGTGGGTGCCGGAGGGGTTTGTACTGTGGTTTACCTGTTCCACAGTGAGGGGGGAGCAGATCTCCTCTCCTCGCAGGATCATGGAGCGCTGGGTTAGAACTTCGGACAACTGGAAGGAGTCCAGGCCCAGCAGGTCACTCACGTTACTGACCACTGGACACACACATACACACACACACACACACACACACACACACACACACACACACACACACACACACACACACCAGTTAAGGAATCTGGGGAATTCTTAAACACTAGTTAGTGTAGACTCCTTATGGTCAAACAGATAGCTGTAGTAGAAATATATACTACTAAAATAACTACAGTATGGCACACAATCCAGAGATGAATTGTAGAGTTTCATGTTGGAGGGGGAATTACTTGCATACTTTAAGTGTTAAACTGATAGGCAGACAGAATAGCATGTCGGACACCAGACCCCAAATGTGCTCCTTTAGATCCAACAACATGGTGGAAATGTCACTCTCGTGTTTCGCCCCCATGAGTCTACACGGTAAAGAGGTCAGTTCCAGTTCACAAAGGGAGCTTCCAGCTCGTGTTACAGCCTGTTTATTGCTGTTTAGTTTTTCCATTCCACTTCTAACTCTCTACAGCCCCTACACTGAACGGGTTAGGTGTGTGTGTGTGTGTGTGTGTGTGTGTGTGTGTGTGTGTGTGTGTGTGTGTGTGGTGCCAGGGGGAGGAGGGAGGGTGTGAGTATGTAAGAACGAGCCAGCAAGCTCTCTCATGTCATGTCCCTCTGACTATAAAGTACCACAGAAGAAGTAAACCCTCTGGCTTGTCCCGTGGGGGTCCTGGTCATACCTCCTTTGGAGGTGATCTGAGCCCCTCCGGCGGTCATGAACTCGATGTTGCCCATCTGCAGCACGGCCGACAGCAGCTTGAAGACGTCGCGGATCTCTTCCTCGGTGAACGCCATCACCTTCAGTGCTTCCTGCAGTGATGAAACACGGAGGAGGGTGAGGAGATTAAGATGAAGGTGTCACTGTGAGTGCCTTCTCAGAGTTCTTGCTAGGTCGGGCAAGTGAGGACAGAAAGTAATGACATTATTCATTGATGTCTACGCTAAATAATTATTAACAGATATGAATTATGATATCGTTATTTTTCCTAATTGCTGTCTTGTAGCGATTTCTTGCCAGAAATATTTTTTGAAAGAGCAGCAGTGATTGAATAAGATTAATTGGTTTGACAAAAGTGACCTTAGTCTATCCTGTTAGTCGTCAACAAGAACATGTAATTATGGATTGCATAATAAAACTGTTCTTTGCATATAAAAGTATATCCAGTTATACTGTCACACGAGTTTGCTCAACTGCAAGCTTTCTAGCCAAACCCAAATACATATTTTGCCAGTCGAATGGGTTTGTATTAAGGGCTTTTTTCGCCCTCTGGTGGAAGCAGAAAAAAGCACTACTTTGTGAATTTGCCATTTGTCACTTACCATGACGCTGTCAAACAGTTGCTTGTCGTCCAGACTGCTGTCCTTAACACAGCCAGACTGACTCAGGTAGTGATACGACTCGGGACCCTCACAGAGTAAGTAGAGGTCTGGGGCACACACACACACACACACACACACAAAGAAATGTCCCATTACAATACATCAATTTAAAGAAATAATGACATGTACGGTACATTGTCAATAAAAATACCACAATAAAGTCATTATAAAATGATATTGCACAAAGCTCACCTCTGTGGTCTTGGTCTGCTCCTGCTAAGAGAGCGTAGAAAATGTGATAGTTCCTTTCCCCTGGATTCTGTCTCACCACACGGTTCTAAAATAATAATAATAATAATCATAACAACAATAATAATAATCATAAAAATATCATCATCATCATCATCATCATCATAATAATAACGATAATAATAACAATAATAATTGCATTTGATATAGCGCTTTCAAGACACCAAAAGCTGATCTAAAATATAGAGATTACTTTGTTTGAAGACAAGAGGCCACTCCAACCGGGGTGGGTCATTCTTTACAAAATCCATTTATCGTTTAAAACACACTGATATGATGTGCAATGATATGTGTTACCATTAAGCACAACATAAGCTCACCTTTTCAAGTAAATCTGAAGGTAATAGAGTCAAGGACTGAAACGTCTGACGGAGAGGTATTCTATAGCTAACACATCAGAGGTCCATATTGGCCCACGGTGTAAGATAAGAGAAGGATACAGTCAACGATGCAGCCACCCTGGATGTTTCCACTCTGGGAGAAGTGAAGCTGAATGAACTTCCCAAAGCGACTGGAGTTGTTGTTGTACACGGTTTTGGCATTCCCGAACGCTTCCATGATGGGGCTGTAGAAACAGGGAACCAGAGATCCATTTACGGGTCGTCAAGTGTAAGGCTGGACCACATCATGACAATGATCTGAACCGCGTATGAATGAATCATATTTTCTATCATAAACTGGGCGATCAGTAAAACAATGAGAAATGTAATTGTGTTTTCGTTGTATTTCCACCCCTAATTTTGGTGTCATAATGGCACATACATCAACGGACCTAAAGTCTGCTCCACAGGATGGGATCTAAAGTCTGCTCCACAGGATGGGATCTAAAGTCTGCTCCACAGGATGGGATCTAAAGTCTGCTCCACAGGATTGGACCTAAAGTCTGCTCCACAGGACTGGACCTAAAGTCTGCCCCACAGGACTGGACCTAAAGTCTGCTCCACAGGATTGGACCTAAAGTCTGCTCCACAGGATTGGACCTAAAGTCTGCTCCACAGGATTGTACCTAAAGTCTGCTCAACAGGATTGGACCTAAAGTCTGCTCCACAGGATTGGTCCTAAAGTCTGCTCCACAGGATTGGACCTAAGGTGTGCCTGAGGTGACAGTCCAGGGAAAGCTGGAGCCACCGTACCTGCTCTGTACTATGGCCTGCTCCACCCGCGTAGTCTTCTCTGAGGGGGGCGTTCCACCAGACTTCTGACTCATCACGGACAGAAACTTCAGCAGCAGTTTGGTGCTCTCCGTCTTCCCTGCGCCACTCTCTCCACTTCACACGACACACAACCACGGGAAAACATAGTCAGCTTCATTGAAAAAAAAAAATAATAATAAATAAATAAATAAAAAGGAGATTGTGAGGGTTCGCTCTCTCCACTTGACACAACACAACCACGCAAACAGAAAGTCACCTTCACCGAAAAAATAATAATAATAATACCTGGGAGATAGTCAGGGTTTCTTAGTTTTCTTTCTGTATTACCTAATGAGATGAAATTATAATACTAGGGAGATAGCAAGGGTTCTCTCCTGTTTGATTACCTAATGAGGACACATTGGCTGTCGTTTCTCTTCCAAAGGCAGCGGTAGCACTCGTTGGCCACAGCAAAGATGTGCGGCGGCAGCTCCCCCAAGTGGTGCTGACTGTACAGCTCTACTGAAGCCCCATCGTAAAGGCCTGCGATCTGCTTGTAGGGGTTCACTGCTGCCAGGATGGAGCCTATGTTGGTCTAGTCCAACAAATAGAGAGAAGAAGAAGAAGCAAGGGAGTATAAAACTAACGACAGAGAAATGCAGACTCATGAGAGATAAAAGAATGATAAATGAGAAGACAATAGAGTACATGTGTAGACGAAAGAATGGAAAAGAGTGGTAAGAGAAAATGTGCAGTGTTGGGTTAGAGTCTGATTCGTTTTGGGGGGCTAGCTAACCTTGGATGTCGAATGCATTTGATATTAGGAAGTTGGTGCATTACTTTGTAATAAATTGAAGTAAAATATAATCGTTTTATAATAGTTTTACAATAGTTTCTAGGAAAGATGTGAATTTCAATGGCAATGAATTTGAACATTGAATCTCAAGAAGCCTCTCACTCAACACTTGTTATGCCTCGAAAACTTTGAAAAAAATGTGCAACTACAAAAATTCTGCTTTGGTGCTTATTTAACTAGCAAGGTGACCTCCAGCAATGTAGTACACAAAGTTTTTTTTTGTCAAGTTGGCAGTTACAAAGTGGACCGACTTTCTACTGCATCAGTCCTACACCGGAGGTCAGTAACACTCTAAGAAAATCTACCCTACTCTGGATGGCCTACTTTTCTTTACTTGTTCTTATTTTAGGAAGCAATCCCCTCACCTCGAGTAATGTGCTTTGGGAAAAGGTTTTTTTTAAATGTGTTTGTAGGTCATTCCATTTACACTGACAACAGTTGAAGTAATGTAATTTTGCTGCCCTAGTGAAAGCCTAAAAAGATTAGATTAACAGATTGAATTTCCACTGCAAGGTGCCTACAGAATAATACTGTGTGGGTGGTCTTAAAGGAAAAAGACAAAATGCAGTTTTTACTTTGGTGCATAGTGCCTTTGTGGTGTTTGAGAAAAGCTTTTCTTGTTTGCAAGTAAAATAATGTAATAGGGACATTGATTCAAAGAAAACACTGCAAAATGCCCAATGCTTAGAATCCTTTAAGCAGTGTCATATGACAAAGATAAACATACCAGAAGTGGAAACAAAGCACTGAGGTAACCATAAAAGCAATGACAGAAGTTCATCCCTGTCTGAAAGGTATTTGAGCCTTACGTAGATGTTGTCTTTCTTGTAGCGTAAGTAGAGGTTATGCATGATGGCTGCTTCATGCAGCTCTGCCAGCGTGGACATGTCTTCCACCCCATGGATACTGCTGGGATGCATGAGGAACAACTTCTCTCTGCTCAGCTCTGCCCTCTGGAGGTAGAAAACCTGCAACAACATGCACATGTGGAAGATTAGAAGAATTTAGTTCCCATGATGTTCCAAAGTTGCTATCAACATGTTTGTAAAAGTAATTGGGGGGGGGGCACCAAGGTATGTCTTACAAGTTCACGCACAACCGAATCGAGTTGCTGGCATACCACCTGACTCTCCATGTAACACATCAGGCAATGGGTCAACGAGCCGATATGACAGTGTGATATTCTGTCTGCAACCTGTTTGGCAAACGTGCCTGTCTGTACCTCCTGTCTGAACTTGCTGTTTGTACCCGCCGGTCATGACATACACTGCAATTAAAATACAGTGTCATATTCTTGTCACAGGGCCAACACTAAAAACACAAGTTAAGTGAAAAGTATTAAACAAGTGAAGATGAGAAGAACTCTACAACATCAGTGCAAAGATGTGCCCTAATGTTCACAGAAAGAGAGAGAGCCATATAGACAGGCAGGAAGATGGGCTAGCAAACAGAAGTGCTTCCATTTATGGGATAGCTATGAAACAGAGTGAAAAGCCATGGACAAATCTGCCCCCGCCCCGTAACGACATTTCTGCTACTATACAAAAAGATGTAGCTATAATGGAAAGAGGGATGAAGGGGTGGGTATCAAAGACACAGAGAGTGGGGAGGAGATCGCATCAATGCTGGCCACTTGATGGGAATCAGCCTCTAGATCAATATGGATGGGGACTGTGGTTGTGGTGGTGCAGATGCATTACTGCTGCTGGGCACTCTTCCGGCATGTTCTGCCGTGTGTGCGTGTGTATGTGTGTGTGTGCGCATGTGTGTGTGCGCATGTGTGTGTGTGTGTGTGTGTGTGTGTGTGTGTGTGTGTGTGTGTGTGTGTGTGTGTCCACGGAGAGTCAACCTGGGCTGAGTCAGCACAGGCTGACCACTGTGGCCCCTGTAGTATTTAACCATAGGAATGGAGCCATGAATAGGAATGGCGTCTGTATTGATGTTTCACAGGTCCTGGGACAATATGGCCATGCACCTTTATCAAGTATTTACAGTAAATTGCATTTGATTCTGCTTCCATGGCACATCCCAACTGCTAAACTATGAACCATCTCAATGGCTATCTTTAGCCCTTTGATATAAGAAAACAATTACTTTTGTATTACAGTTACAACCCATTTTATGCACCTTGTGTTTTGAGAACAACAATAGCACGAATGTATACACAGATAACAGATTGATCATCATAGCAAGCTCTGAGCTTAATCCCCTGGGGAGCTATACAGACTATCGACACACACGCACTGATGTCATCCTCTGAGCACCTAGGCTTGCAGACTCATACCCATCTCTCGCTAGGGGTCTCTAACCCCACAGCCAAACCCCACCTTCCTACTCTAGTAAATTAGACCTGACAATGGGAAACATCAATCAAACGGGTTTTCACTTCGAACAGACACTTAGCATCATTACGTCCAGTCCCAGTTAGTTAATGTGGCGAGCGTCATGTTCGCCACCTGAACTCATGTTTAATGGAACGGGATCTTTTAAATCACCCACAGACGGGAACATGCCACAGCAATGTTAAAGTAATGATCCACTGTTCTTAGGGGAAGCACAAGGTGACACTGTCCTTTAGACAGCCCCCTGAGTCTGAGGGTGACTGTAGTGGACTGTGTTAGCACTTAGCCTGTGGTGACATAGCCTATGATGCCATTCGTGATCTCAAAACAGAAGCATGAGCGTCATCTCATCTCCTACTCAACTTAGAGAGGGGATAAGGGGGAGCGACATTAATTATTATTATTATTATTATTATTTTTATTTTTTTATAGATCATTAGATCATTCAGCAGGAAGTCCCCCCACCAATGAGGAGGTCAGAGGTCACAAGGATGGAGCGACTGTGGCTCATTCCACTGAATTCACTCCTTAAAATGAATCAGCGGGGATGGAAAAATGTTCTGTTATCAGACTTTCTATTGGTGTGCTAGCATTCCTCACATTCTCTTGCCAAAGCTATGAACTGTAGTATAGAATGTTAAAGATACAGTTAATATGGGATAACAAACAGCTAAGAAAGAAGGTTTGATTCCAGTTAGCGCAGAGGCCCCAAGTTACATGGCAGAATAACAAATATGGCTGCCTTGTCCAAACACACAACAGAATTTGAATAGCGTGCTGGGAAATCATTTGATTCTTTTTTTCGTCCAATTCATAAATAAACCAGTTGTGTCTTCCCACGTCCTACGTCTCTCCACGGACATCGACCACTACAAAATACATAAATACTTTATGTAAGTTTGTCTGTGTGTGTTTTTGCATGCTTTTGGGAACGACTAGGTCAATGTATGCATCCGTAAATAAATGTTCACATAACTGAGCTGATATTTCCAGCATCAAGGGAAACGTCAAATGACCATGTTTAGATTAACAGTACATTTTTTTTGGTACGTTCCAATCCTGGATTCTTTTCCCACAGCCCCCTCCCTCTAACTTCCGCTAGACATGCCTGATAATTTTCTGTTTGTCTGTTTAAAGATTGTGCTTCTCAAATAGTATGAGAATTTTATTTTTGGGGGGGTATAAGTCGCTACTGATAAAAGCGTCTGCTAAATGATTGTAATGTAATGTAATGTAATGCAATTTCACCCCTCCCTTTTATACAGTGTGTGGAAAAGGATTCATAGGATGCCTACAAAATTTAATTAAAATAAAAAATATAGGTTCAATTTGAATAAATGTTTCTATTGAGACACTTTTTCTATTAAGTAGTATTGGCTGGGGTTATACAGTCAGCAAGTTTGTCCCATGTGATGCCCCATCAGCCAATTACAACACATTAGCCCGGGACAAAAGGTTGGCTCCGTGCCAAGGACGTGTCCTGTACCGACTGTGAAGCTTAGGCCCCATGCTAACCTTAGTGATATAACACCCAACGGATTGTGATATCGGGTGTGATCTGGTCTTAGCAAACGTTTCGGTAGCTAACCAGAACACCACTGTGGGATTTGCCGTAGAGCCTATCTGTGCTCTCGCTTACTTTTATCAAGCTTCTCATAGTGAATGTTATTCACCTTCATTTCTGTAGCAATGAAATCAATTGAAGGATTCTTCATCAAGTTATTTCAGTCTGTTTCCTACAGTGGTGTCTTAGATCAGAGTTAATAGGATTTCTGGTCCTTTTTATTATAGTTTATTGTTATATTTCAAGTTCATAGTGCAAATATTAATGTGCAGAGTCTCTGATCCTAATGTTAAGAATAACTGCATGATGTGACCACATATTGGCTGGTAATAACCCTAGATATGAAAAAAAAAATACTGTCCCATTTTCAAATAGCTGACACAAGGACACTGTTTTCTAACTATATTCCACTGAGCCTCCTCTGTGATTAAAGCCCCACCCTACTGGTGCTTTGTTGGGCTGGTGTTGCTGAATATTCATGAGTATGGGTGTGGCCATGGAACCCCAACCCAGCCCAGCCCAGCTGTGACCAAATCAATGGAAACATTCAGGAGGAAACGTCAAATGTTTTGGAAGTGGCGCACACAGGACAAAGGCAAAGATGTGCCGGCACAGTCACATAGACGTTTTATAGTCTCAAACACACGCACACACGCGCACGCATGCACACACACACAAACACACACACACACACACACACACAGAGGTTGTGAGTCTGTCCATCTGGTGTGCTGTGGTCACACCCTGACCCAAGAGATGGTGCATGGAGGGTGTAGCTATGATGATATTGAAAATGATCTGAAGGAGGTACTGATGAAAACAACATTGGTAGCTTCCACTGGCTGCATGTTACACAGCACAAAGCACATGACAAGATTGTCACCCTGAAAAAAAATAAATAATATTAATATATATATATATATATATATATATAGATAGATAGATAGATAGATAGATAGATAGATAGATATGTACATTTATACAGTATATTTACCTACTAATTATATATAACTATATTTCTTGACTTACTTTACATAAAGTAGCTCACAACAAATATGTTTGTGTGAGGATAACTTAAGTAGATTCATGCATGAATGTTGTACACACACAAGACAGACTCACAGAGCACACAGGGGCTCCATGGCAAAACTAACGAAACCGAAAACGCTGAATGAGCATCAGTGACCTACTTTAGCTGTCTAAGGATGGGTTTGGCACGGACAACTAGAGGGCACATGTTCAGAGAAAACAATTCCCTTCTCTCACTGAAAGCCCCCCATGAAACAGATCAGACGAGGTGAGACTATAGAGAGGAGATAATACACTCGGTTTACAGGGCTGATGCATTATTCATATGTTTTGGTTCAGGAAGGGAGAGCACCCCTTTGTTTTATTGTGTGGAAAGATCAGGCAAGGCCTGCGGCAGAGCAACATTACACACACACACGCACACACACACGCACACACACACACACACACACACACACACACACACACACACACACACACACACACACACACCAACACAGCGGTAAGATAAATGTTCAGC
>JAVQIZ010004309.1:0-17500 GCA_036023535.2 Galaxias brevipinnis
GCTCAACACGCTATTTAGAGTTTTCCAAAGTTGTTTCTGATCATTTTTTGTTCTTTCTAATTGCTGTGCAAAATACTGCTTCTTTTTCTTTAGATTTAATTTAGTGATAAAATTTCTCAACTTACAATAATTGTGCTTATCTTCTACAGATTTTGTTTTTTGCACTAATTGCTTGGCATAATTTCTTTTGGACATATAGGTCTTTAGTTCATGATCAACCCAAGGTGCTTGATACCTCCTCACAGTCAGGTTCTTGACAGGTGAATGTTTATTTATAATTGTTAGAAAATTATTAAAAAATATATCTAATGCACTATCTGTGTCATTTGTCTTTAAGACATTTGTCCAAGTTAATTTTTGAATGTCCTCTACATGGGCTTCATGAGAAAATTTTCTATAAGATCGTTTAAATACAATTTTAGGTCTAACTTTAGGAACTTTTGTTTTTCTAGCAATGATGACCATATTATGATCAGTACAGCCTACTAGTATCGAGACAGCATTGGTATAATTGATATTTACTGACAGGTAGATATGATCAATACAGGTAGATGTGTTCACACCCCGGTTGTTAGTACTAATGCGTGTAGGCTGTATCACCATTTGCTTTAAACAGCATGCATTACTTATGGTGGTCAGATAGTTCTTCAAAGGACACTTTTCATCCAGCCAGTTAATGTTTAAATCCCCTGTAAAAACAACTTCCATATTTACAAGTTACACCTTGTTTAACATTTTACTAATATTTTCTAAATAACTTAGATTTGAGGACGGAGGTCTATAACAGCATCCTATTAGGAGATGTGGAGATGTGTGTGTGTGTGCGTGTGTGTGTGTGTGTGTGTGTGTATGTGTGTGAGTGTGTGTGAGTGTGCGTCTGCCGATACTCACATATTTGCCAGGCGGGGGATCTGTGCAATGGGGGGCAGGCCCAGAGACGTAGGGGGCATGTTCTGGAGGAGAGGTTTAGCAGCCCACACCATGCCCTCATACTCCTCTGGGTTAAGGCTGTACCCACTGTCATTACCTGTCAAAGCCCTCCAGGAGAGTGGGGCGACAAAGGCCCTTAAGAAGCACATGGGACCGTCCTATGGATCAGAGAGCCGGCAAGTTACAATTTAATGACGACTAGTTACATTACACACATGAAGGAGTCGTTTAATAGGTAGACAAATTGGGCAAGATTTGACTCACCGTGAAGTTCCTGACAAAGTTAACCATGCATGGTAAATGGGAGCAGTTGCACATCTTTTCTGTCCGATTCTACACAGGGAAGATAGGAAAGAAAACAGAGAAAGGAAGCGAAAATAGCATTCAAATGAGGGAAAACATGAATAGTTTAACAGTGCATCTAAGGAACTATATTCAGGTTGTGTTTTAATTGGAAAATAATTTTGCAATACATGCCATCCATTTACTCTTCATACATTTTGTAAACAAAATAGGGTGTGTTTCTGGGTGTTGGTGTTTGTTTATTCATACCCAATCTGCATTTGTATCCATGGTTCTGTTGGGAAGGAAGGGGAAAAGGCGAGGCCCTGAGCTCATGTCCATGTTCGGAGCAGGAAGGGAGGTGAGGAGAGACACAAACTTTGGGAATGGGTTACCATTCTCTGTCGGCACCCTTGTCCCCTTCGGCATGTTGCTGAGGACAACAAAAAGAGGGAACATTTTGTCATACAGAAAGACATTTAAATATGCTTAATGTTCCCAGAATAGGGTTCTTATTTAATAAAACAGTCTTTGTGTTTGTTCAGAATGGCTCAAAGGGGAGCTGTAGAACTTGCTCAGTAGATTGAGACAAAGGCTGATTCTAAATACAGTCACCTGTTATTGAAGAGATGGTCCATCATCATCATGGGCACCTGGTGTCCTGTATCAGGAAATACAATCAGATGCTGTTCCTTACAGTTTATATGCTATGAATACATTGCTTCTTATTGTATGGAACATCTCTAGTTCTCTCTCTCTCTCTCTCTCTCGCGCTCTCTCTCTCTCCCTTACACGTGCTCACGGCCCATTCTAAAGGTTTTCTTACCCATTTGCTGGCATTTCATCATCTGAGGGGAGGGAAACAATAAGATTATAAGTCATTCCTAATAAAGTGAGGTTTTAGACAGCTGACCTACTGAGACCATATCTCAAGGGCACCCTAGCAGGATCAAACGTCACCTGGGATGTAGTGTGAAGACCCCTATATTATTATATTATCAAAGATATAATATATTGATTAAGACTGATTGATTCAATTGAGAGTCTTATTGTGTGTGTGTGTATGTGTGTATTAGTATGTGTTTATTCAGTAAGACATCTGACTGATTGACTACCAGTTCTTTGGCCATATCTATGAAGCCTAGGGGTGGGATGGGGAAGTACTGAGGGTCAGCGCTGGGCGTCGGGAGAGACATCGGTGGCATCGTAGGCAGGTAAAGTCCTGTGGTACAAGAAAATCACAGGTTGAAGAAGAGGTAGGTTATAGAGTGGTTTTCTGTAACTTGGGGAAATAAAGGGCTTTATGTTGAAAGAGGTTTGGTAAAAGTTTTCTACTATTTATTTATTTTCTTCAATGAAGCAAAATACTGTAGAAAAATAAATATGTGGAATCTTGGAATGTTACGAGAAAGAAGGAAATGTGTGGTGAGAATTAATTTTACCTGAGACTCCATGGACAATAAGGAATGGAATGATTATCCCCCCTTTGGGAGCCATGATGGAAATCTGCTGTAGACAAATAAGATAAACGTTTTTTTCTCAAACTGAGATTGTTCTCCCATCACAATCCTCTTTTTATGGGTTGTCTTCCTTTCAAGTAAAATACTTTAATTTACTGTGCTCTGTAAAAACATACATTTACTTTACTTGAAGTCCAATTCGGCAATTAAGAAAATTTTTCAACAGAAACTTGTGCCTGAAAAGGTGTCCATCTTCTAGAATCTAGATGTAAATGCACACTGACACCATGCTAACAATCTGAACTGAGATGAAACTGTAGGGAACAAATTCTAATCATTCCGTCACCAGTTGCTATGGCTTTTGTGTCCAAGAGAACATGCTTAGTAACATGTTCTCCTTTGAGGATTGGATCATGTAGCTTCCTGGTAGCCTACCCCATAGGCAGGGCCCATAGGGACTGCAGAGGGACAAAAACAGGTAATTTGCTCCATAGTTACCCCATCTGGACGTTCTCTGGTCAAAAAGAACCATGAATGTACTTCTGCATGATGCAGAATACTGTTTTGAATAGGTATTTTTACCCATATGGCGAAAGCAATAGACCTGAATATTCTGTTCTATTAAATTATCCCTATTGTCATTGTATTTGTTTGTTTGTGATTTTAACAGAAAAATACAATGAAAAAAATGTTGTAAAATGTTAAATTAATTACTGATTTAGCTCTGCCTTTATGCCTTCCTATTCTCAACACTAAATCCACAGTCTATAGCATCCGTCCACACCCATATAATCAATGATATGGCTTACTAACATGAAAGTCAGCCTATGGAAAACCTTTACAGTTTCATTACAAAGCACACTAAAATTATAGTTAGTTTTCCATGAGGCCACCATGCTTAAGATTAAGATTTTTCAGTTTTCAGAACTTTCATAATTTTCAAGTACTAAGTTACTTACAAATTTGTAAACTGTAACACTCATACTTTACTTTTTTTTTAATGCATTTGCACTGCTTTAGAAACAATATTATTAAACAGTGTGAAAATCTACTTATACTCACAGAATCCTGTTTTCTTCTTTGACGTTGTCCCTACCCCTAACAGATGTACTGTATGTATAACTGGGGTGCAACTTGTCCTATAAGAGTGTTTGTCCTATCCCTCTCTCTAACGTGGATCCAGCACATGGGAGGGAACCATTGCTCATGTGAGTCCCAACAGGTACAAAGCAAATGTGTGTGTGCTCGTTAAACAAGCAGCGCAGTGTGTAAAATTAAATGCCATCTCAGTGACCAACTGACAGTCAATAGTTCATTTTCTAATTGCTACCAACGGTCAGTATTTTGTCAGGGTTAAACTGAAGAAAAGCAAACAAATACATTCCATAATATGATGTAATCTACATTAATTTGAACCCCTAACCAACGTTAGGTCAGTCTGTTCGACTTGAAACACGGATAATGGATCCACGGATTACAATATTTTACAAAACTCAACTTGAAAATAAAATGTTTTAATTGTATCAATACCATGTATAATCTACCTTAAATAAAAAATCCTTCCAAAAAAGTGCACTAAACAATCAATTTAATTGGATAAAGTGGAGACAATGCACGGAAAGGCATTATCTTCTGTAATTAATAAGTATATTTTTATTACCTGTATTAACATCATTGAATGTTTAGCTAAATGTATGAGAGTAGCTTTACCAACAAAGTAAGCAATGCTAAAAGTAAGTTTCAAAATGGAATGTTGAAGTCGACCTAAAGTTCTATGATTCTAAAGCCTATGGTGGAGGAACAATATTTATTTCCCCATTGTTATTTTATTTAAAAAGTTGTATTACCTTTTAAATATGTTTCTTTTTAGCATAAAAACCGTGCACTGTTCGTTAATGCAGGTAATGTATTTTGAATTTTTATTATGGTAATACAAACAAAATCCCGTTCATTATTTTCAGGTTTCATGGATAGGTCAGCATGGCAAAACAGCAAAGCTGACCTACTCATGTCTGTGCCTTTGATGGTAGATAAGGTTAAACCCAATAACGTTCAAGGTCCCAAGGGATGTTGTTATTCTGCACACACTATTAACCTTTACAAAGTAATTAGTTAATAACAATTACACCATATCATCTATGTAACAAGTTAGAAAGGCTGATTAATAGTGGGTCAGTTGTGAGAAATCTACGATATAAACAAAAAGCAAAACAATACAAACATACATTTTCTTAAACAGAAAAATAAAACCTTTTTAAATACTGTATGTGCAACATATGAACGAGAACAGCAGTAGGTCATCTGTATCTAGAAGATTAATATAAATGACAACTCCACTGAAACAAGTAGTATTACACAATAAAAAAAATATAGCTAAGCTGATGGATGGTAACTTTCATATTCATCCTGAAGATGTTCCCTTTGTTTCTGGGTAAATGGTTCAACATGACTAGTTTTCCTGTCAACAATTGAATCAAGAGTGACAATGCACTGACTTCAAGCCGGTTTAGCTTATGTATGTATATGACATAATATGACCCCCGCCCCAATATAGGGAGGAGGAGCAGTGGTGAGAAGAAGGTGTCTGCACTGCTGAGTTATGAAACGGCACATGGACTTCACTCTCTAAGGAGACAGGCAAACAAACAAGTTAACACTAGCTCCCCTGCAATCCCCCCTAGACATTGCCTCTCATTAGTTTGGCTTTAATGATACAGTTTAAGACACAGAAAGGTCGAAAGCCACATCTGGCCCGGATACAGAACTTCACACTGACCCAAGTCTGGTCTGAGGATGGGATGAGGACGAATTGAAGTATAAATTAAAAAAAAGTAAGCAATTGAGTGAAGTAGGATAAAACGCATTCATCGTTTTTATCATTCTGAGTCAGTGTTTCCTTGCATCCTGGAGCCAACAACCATGCAAAGGTCAGGGTTGGAGAAGTGCTCTGAAACAAGACCAAACAGCTCATTGCTTTGCAAATGGGGGGCAGGTTACAGGTGGTCATTGTGTTTGATAGAAGGGGAATAAGGATCTACCTGCTGCGAACTCACGAATGTCAACCGGTCTCTCAAGAAACACTTTGCTGCAAGATGAGAAGAAATGTACTTAGAATCTGACCGCTTGGGTTGAAGTGGTCATAAGTATTAAATAATTTCCAATCATATCTTTAAGAAACAAATACTTTCTCATACAAACTAGAGGCAAAACAAGGACATTCTGAAAGGACCACGTCAATAGCACAGAATAAACAAACCTTAGGAAATCACTGATTAGTATTTCCACTTCGCCATGTGATCTCAAATACTTTTCATTGTCGATTCTTGTTTTTATCTGTAAATATAATATACTAGTAGGTAGCTAACGTGAAATAATGGCCCACATGACGTCATTGGCTGTAATGTTTGTAATGATGTTAACTTTGCTAACATAAACGTTACCTTGAATTGTTTCAGTTTCGCCTGTTGCTCATTGCTCAATGCACCTTTGTCCAGTTTCTCTAGTACACTTTTTTCAGCCATTGTTGATTCACTAAAGCACCTTACTTGCGTTAGCTAAAGTAGGTTAACTAACCAGATATTGGCTAAAATAACGTTATGTTCGCTACTAGTCTTGCAGGCTGCATTTGATTATTTGGCAACTGTCACATGTTGTTGACTGACCTGTGTCACATTGCCATGGCAACAGTCACCACATGATCCACTTGATGGCAGCAAGTCCTTTCACGCTTACAGAGAATGAATGCTGGTGCAGTGAGGGAGGGGAATTAGAACTGTGCTGGAGAGTTGGTGTGTCCAGTGACTTTATTGAGGTGTGAAGCTGATTCAAACCAAACCAAAATTCGCATACATATATTATTTACAGAGACAGCCGTGTGTGTGTGTAAATATTCCAAAATCTTATTTCACTAGCCTAATGTCACCAGTCTTTTTTATACTTCAAATGCAGTTAAAATAGCTCGACATAAGACACACAGTATTACAGGTTCCCCCAGCTTATTCAGAGATGCAGTCTTTCTTGACCAAGAAGTAGCTTGTGTTGTTAAAATGAATGGCCACCGCTTTCTCTGCATATTCCTTCTCTTCGTCATCTACTTCTACCTCTTCGTTCACGTCTTGACGGAAAGGCTTTTTAAAACATGGCGGTTGATCATTCAACTGGGCATGCCCTTCATGTAGCACTGGGACGGGAGGAGTGGAGTCTTGAGATATAGGAGTTAATCGGAGACTCGGCAGTATCGAGACAAACCTGGCCTTGTGTCTGATTGGTATAAAGAGTTAGCAGGAGAGAGAGGGCAAAATATTTTGAGTTTTTAATTCCTGCATGTAACTCACCTGGTTAAAAAAGGGTATATAAAATAAACAGTCCTTATGAAGCGTTTGAAATAATGTTCTAGTGCTTCATGAATGGCTTGTGAATTTGCTACCATTAATTTTTATGTTGCTACTGAAAACATGTAGCCTAGAAAAGTAATTAATATTGTATCTATATCCCACATGTGAAGCGTCACTTGAGATGGTCAATTCTAACCAAATGGGACTGTTTAATTTGGGAATCTAGCAGCACTAACTATCTTTAGAATGGATTGAGGGAAGTCTGCGAGTAAGGGATGTGAGGGCTGACTTACTTGGACAGATAGACGATGAGAAAGGCTGACAGTAGCACACACACGCCAAAGACCCACAGGACATGATGCAAGGCCTTGTCTGCTACACCTGCAGATTCACTGGCTGAGACACAGAGGGAAGGTAATGTTTAGAAAGTATATCTAGATTATCTGGTGTAGCCACTGCTAAAAGTTTAATGAATGGGTTCCCTTCCATATTCTACTTGGAGTTGATCAGCTATGGTAATGGTTTATAAATTGCCTTTTGCCAATGTACTGTAAGAAGAAATGCAAGACCAAATAGGTAAAAAGAAATCGGTAAACCCCATATAACATGAATTACATCAAACAAATAATAATTGAGTGACTATTCAACTATACAGTTATTTATGATAATATTCAATATTATAATCTGTGACAAAACTCTCCTCCTAATGGGGATGAAATTGTTCCCACATTCACTTTAACATCACGTTCTCACATGCAAAAGATTTTAGAAAGATATTTAATTAGTATGTGTTGGAGGCATTTTGGGCAGCCACCGTGTTTCCGGTGTGATCAGAGTTGGGTGTTTCACCTAGGCAATTAGGGCAGCCCTAACTTCCTGCTGCAGTCCCTAGACTGGCAGAGGGGACTTCTAAAGAAAAACATCTGTCCCACCATTTGTACGTCCCCCCCCCCCCACCTCCATTACTACAAAACATTTGCTCTTTTTTTTTTGTTGTTTTACCGTAGAGTATTGGGTCTGCTATGCCGGAGCCCTCTGCGTACTCGTATCCTGTATCCTGTGGATAAGAAGATGGGAGGAACATTAGCAATGGACACAGTGTTTAGGTAAGGGAGCGCATCAGAAATATTGAAAAATGTCCTACCCTTGAAAGAAGGTTATCACTCAAGGCAGTCGGCACAGGAGCTGTGGGACAGAGATGTGACAGTGTTTTGTGTTCATCGGGGCTACAGGGGTGTTTGTCACGGGTTTGGTAATGGAGCTAAATTAAAGGTCAGTCAACACTGAGAGGAACCTGCTAAGTCCAGGACAGAGTTGAGAAAGAGTGTGAAATACGGAAAACAGCCTGACATTTCGTACAAGTGAAGGTTTGTTTGTCTTTGCTTGCATGTCTGCTTGGCATCGGCAGTCAATCCCAGGCCTAAAGGAAGGAAAACAATGCCTTCCCTTTGACATTGCCATAACTACCTTTGTATTTGGATAGGTGGAGCTTGCATTAGCCTACTGAACTGGGGACCTTTCGGGGCATTTCAATTGTCTGTGGTATAACAATGGACTGTAAAGTCATTCAGAAATTGGAAGACTATTCTGTTCTCTAATCACCATCATGTAAAAAAAAAACAACCTCACAATATGAGTCTTTAATTCTGTGCATATATGTGTGTTTATGTGGTAATCGCATATATTTGTGGATACCTCTCCAAGTGTGTGTGTATACCGGTGTGGTCCAGGCACTCCACTGTCCATTAAATTCATCTTTAGCTCGGATCTGTATGACATACTCCAACCCTGGTTGAGCGTCTTTTATAGTGAAGGACCTAATTGTGATGGGCACCACCTAAGCACACAAACATAGCTTTCAATTAAACAACAACTTTGTATTGCTCCCAGCACAGATGGCAGACCTATACTATACTACAAACCTATGTTTATATTAGAGGGACAAGGATTTACCTACGACTAAACCAAAGTAAGATTGCATATTATTGTGAAAAAAATATTTAAAAATTCTAATAATTCCCTTCCAGATGTGAAACTGCGAACCAACATCCCCTGATTGCACCACATGGAAAGGGCTTTGGACTGTTGAACTGGTACTTAACTAAAGACAAACTCACTTCATACATACACACACGCACATACTGTAGACACACACACACACAAATACACACATACTGTAGACACACACACCTGTGGTGCGTGCTGTGAGATAAGTGGTCGGTAGCTTATTTGGTAGTTGAGCATGTAAAAGTTGTCTCTGTCCTTCCAGGAGTGGGGCTTACTCCATGTTACTGTCAGGATTCTCTCCTGGCCCTCCACGCATTGCACCACCACTGATGACGGGGGATCTGGCTTTACTAACGGAGGACGAGAGGCAGGACAGAAAGAGGGCATACGTTAGGAGGAAAGAGAAAAAAGAAGAACAGGCATCATTTCAGTGAAGTTTTGTCTGATTCTATCTAGTGGCCGTGAAAACACACACACTTACTGATGTCCAAGGGTGTGAAGTCTAACGTGGAGCTAGTGGCTTGCCCCGCGGCGTTGGTGACACACACGTAGGCCATGTGCGGCACTCTGCGCTCTTCCTCCTGGTGCTCTAACGCACACCAACAGCGAGACAGCAGGCGGGAGTAGGAGCAGTTCACCCGGGACAATGGACTGAAATATCTATGTTAAAGTGGGGAACGGAGAGAGAGAGACGAAGAGATAAAACACTCACAGCCTGAAGGCTAGTGTCACGTTAAATAGAACAGTAACCTGTGTGTTCTTACCCTTTCCTGAGGAAAAGGAAGCACTGAGGAGGGGGACTGATAGGCTGACTTGGAATGCCGTCACAGCGGATCTTACTGCTAGGCGACCTCTTAAAGCATGACAGAGTGAGACGTGCCGGAGGAGCTGGTAAAGAGAGGATGGATAAGTTCAGTCATCCTACACAGGTGTTAGGTAGCTTCCTGGGCCGGCTTAAATGTCACAAACAAACACACACACACACACTGCAAATCTTTTTTATAACTATATTCTATGTTTACTTATTTACATTTCATAATTTAGTCAACATTAATGACAATAAAAAAAAAAATAATACTAATAATAATTCTGTATTTGTATAACACTTTTTGAACACAAGTTACTGTGTTCATTGTTACAACAATCCGCGGCCAAACTCTGAAAGTCAGCGCGTTTTCTCCAGAGTGCCAGCGCAGAGAACTGACCTCCAACGAGCAGCCTCAGGGAGAAGAGCATTTTGCCTCTGCGATGGCAGCTGTAGTTCCCCGAGTCGCCCTCACTCAATGAGGAAAGAGTCAGCGTGCTTCCACTTCTACTCAGCGTCAGTCCCTCTCTGCCTCCCTCTGTAATCGGTCCTCTACCGTTCCATTTCCATTCTGCCCTCCTCCTCAGCCCTCTCACGTTCTCTCGTTCCCCTTCCTCTCCCTTCTCATCGTCATCCTCCCTGTCTGTTTCGTCAGCTGTCAATTCAGATTGAGACTTGGTTGTGGATCGTCTGATAATTGGCCGGAATGTTGATGTGGCAGCTTGCATATTATCTTCTGGCTCTTTATATTCCAGACGGCTCTTTTCCGGTCTTCCGTACTTCTCTGTTCCATTTTCAACTCTCTCGTCTCCGGTAGGGTGGCCGTGGTATAGGCTAGTTACAGTACGCAGTACAGACCTCTGTTCATTTGTTTTGGTCTGAAGGGTAACACTAGGCCTACTGCTGGTTCCAATACCATTGTGGTCTGCTGCGTTAACACCTCCATCAACGACACTTTCTGCTCTGTGGGTGACACTGAGAACGTTGACCTCCGACCCATCCACCACCACCTGACCACCGCAGTCCAGCACCACTTTTCTGCCGGGGGGTAACACCAGAACACCTGGACGGGAGTCTAAAGTAACAGAAAGAACAGGATGAGTCAAACAGATGCAAGGGAATAAACCCTAAACATAACTCTCTCAAAAAAGGCTTTTTAAAAAAAGACTCCCAGGAGAGTGCCTTGGGCCTTCTTTCTTGTTCAAACTTTTATATTCCCTACCAAAGAGCACCTTCATGACATTCATTTGAACTTCTGAGCACTCCAGACTTTTTTTTTTCAAGATGCAAGGGAGTAATGTAAATATGTAGAGCTGCACTATTCTCTAACAATTTTTCCAAATCATTACTTATTTTCCAGTGTTCAGTTTTATTATAGCAGTCAGTGTATGTATGTGTGTATTTTGTTATTGTGTACATTATTAGGTCTGGTGTGATAGTTGACTGTGGTTGACTGGGCAGCAAAGATAGGGTACATTACAAAATGATTAGGTAATTACCAACTTCTTTTAAACTTCCTCTTTCAATATCCCTCCATCCCCTTTGTTCGTTAATACCCCATATTTAATAGTCCTCTATCTACCCTTTCACACTCAAACTTGACTCATAATGTGAGTAATTACAAAACCTTTATATTTGTAGCTTTGTATGCATTGGGTAGCTACAACATTCAAGCTCTGGGCCAACGAGCACATCAGGTTAAGCAACATTTAAGGTGTTAAGTATTCAGACATGTTACATCTTGGTGTGTACTTTTCAGTCCCAGTCAAAACATTATTAAATTAGGGTGACCTTCACTCTCATGATGAAAAATATACATGTGCACAAATATCATATATAGTTATCACTACACGAACAGTATCTGGATTGGCGTTTACTTTATCCAAATAGATAAATCCTGATATTTTCAACGTTTGCGTGCATTCCAAAACAGAATGAGACAAAGTTTTAATTTGAAGTAAAGCGTTTTTTCTGTGTGGGTGTATGTGTGTGTTGTGAGTTGTGTCTACGTTGTCGGGACACATAAAAGAGTATAAACAGAGATGTTTGTTAAAACTAAACTTCAGCTATAGTGTGCGTTCTATATTGAAAACGAGTGCATTCATAATTTAACGTCCATGACAAGATACTGGTTCACAATTTATATATATAAATTGCTTCGGGTAACTAATACTACCCCGGTATCATGAAACATTCATCTATCCTTGCCAAAATCCTATAAAATTGATAACTTTATTTTACCTTTCCGAAGACAGTTCCCTTCCTGAAAACTGCGAACAAAAAGCGCGTTCTGATTAAAAGCCAATATGAACGCTACTGAAAAAATCCACATTTTCAACGTGTTGTATGAATCATCTTTCCCTAAAGTTGGCAACCAGACAATAAGCTAAGACATCAGGCCATTAATTTAAATGGGACCAATAAACAATGATTTACCAATTCCTTAACATGCGTCAAGCAGTCTCCCAAATACAACCATGACTTCCCCTCACAGATAGTACAAACCAACTGTTGTGAAATTTGAGGGTCGTAACTGAGGGCTACTTCTTGTGCATATGCCCAAGATTGAACAACAAACGACACGGTAATTTGAATATGTGATAGTATAATAGTTTGAGCCTAATTGGATGGGCCATGATAATTTTCTTAAATTGTGAACAAGATAATTTAGTCCCAGACAGTTACTCACACTGCATAACCTTTCAGATAGTTATTTAAATTGTGTCATTGTTCAAATGTTAAAATTAGACAGAACTGGGAAATCTGAAGTATATTACAATTTTTACTAGACTGATTCTCAAATCCTAAAACTATATTTTCATTGCCAAAAACACTATTCTCAAATCATAAAACTATATATACTTTGACAAAAATACTATTGAAATACCATAGCATATAAAGACAATATGCAGTAACTAAATTATTCCATGTATTGGTGAAGTTGTGATATGCCTATGTGGTGACGTGCATAGTTTGCAGAAATTAGAAATTTACACAGGAATGAAGCGGATTCTCTTTTCCTCTAGACAGAAAGCGGATGATATGCTAATTTATTGACCATAATCCAACCACTTCATTCCACTTATTCTCTTACACCAACTATCATGAACAAACACATAACATTTTAAACAATACGACAACCTTGTTTTTGCCCAACACATGAAAATTTGGTTCAGTTCCTCCCCAAATCTGCTTTCCAGATGAAAAGAGTAAGAGGATGTCTTTAGGCAATAGGCACTATGATCTAACGTATCTCTCTCCGCAGTTAAAAGTTGAACCCAGATCAGTGACCAAAACAGGCCTGTTTAGAGTACTGAGACTGTTAGCAACATGAATTTAAACATGCCACTGAGATAACGTTAATTCCTCTGTACAGTAGGTCAGCATGATTGAATAATCTCATTTTGATAAGGCATTAAACAAACCATAACTTTGCCATCATTTATGAACAAGCCATCTTTAGAACAGTTTACATCAGCAAACAGCAGGATACAATCAATACAATTCCATTTCCCCAGTCTTTGGAACACTTTATCTGCTCCAATCTATAACCTTCAGTGTGTCCGTCTTTGCTATTTTCCTTCTTCTCGAGTTGTATTCATCCTCAGGTCGCTTAGATCCCTTCCCACGAAGCCACCGTGCACACCAATATGGTGCAAAGAAAGGAGGATAGAACAGAAGAAGAGGGCAAAAAGAAGGGAAAGAAGCAGCAGCGAGAGGAAGACGAGAAAAATAGTCTTGCTGCATCTACTAAGTCAAAAATGGCGTTCTCACTGAGAACTATAGTGAGCAAAGGGACTACGAAGTGTTCTTTACCACAGCAGATACTAATATGGCTAACATTATTTCCCAGACTGTGACGGGAGGTCGTGGTGTCCCAATCCTCCTTGGCTTATCTCACACGGTGCAATCTAGCACATGGAAACACACACCAGGGGAGGCAAACACTGGAGAAGAAAATGTTCAGGGAGCAAATGAAGAAGATAGGAGACTGTTCTCTGGTATAATGTTTCTGATGTAACAAGGGAATGCATCCCTCTGTCTGTGGTAACTTGTAATGATGATATCCAACAGTTTACTGCTCAATATTGTTTGTTTGTTTAGTTATAATAACCTATTTTATTTGAGGTTTTTCAAGAGTTGAGAAGCCTTAGCCATGAATCTCATCTAGATCTCAGCTTTACAGATAATCAACTAAATAAATATCTATCTTTCAACACTCAAACATTGTATTGACGTGTATTCCAAACTAAAATGTGTCTTTTTTTTATAGATTCAGCAGTGTATTTTTAGTCCTTTATAAATGTTTGTTATTTGCATAATACCCTTTTGCGGTTTAATTGTTGACTCCAACTGAGAAGGGAACTGTGGAGAGCTTTTTTACTTGTTTTTTTTTAGCTACTACATCTAGACAGTGCGATACTGAACAACTTGTTGAGAAAAGCACATTTGTGTGTGTCGTCTTGCAGCTGCAAGCATTAGCGCACACAGCATCCGGTTTGGGAATCTGCCAAAACATTGTTCTCTTTTCAGCGCTAGCATGGTACCATCCCAGACATTTTCAGCCCACCACTCAAAAGGTATTCCTTTGAATCCAGGAAATTGTAAGAGGTCAAACTGATGTCCCTATGTTTGTGTATTTCAAACCACATGGTTGGTTTCCTTGGTGACGGAGGGTGGACCTGGGCTGCTGGTTCCACTGATGCGAGCGGCAACACCCCGCCATCCAAAGAGCGCTTCCTATTGGACAGAAAAAGGAATGTTAGTTGGCTCCATTGTTGGTGAGTTAAGTTAAGTGATTAACCGCAAACAAGTGAGGAAGTCTTTTGTAAGTTCTTTGATGACAATACATTTTTGAGAGTTTGTGTTCTGATACAACTGTGATACAATTTAGTTGAATTTAATGTAATGGAATGGAATGTAATGGAATTGTATTGAATTGAATTTAATTCAATTTAATTTAATTATTGGGTTGAGAAATAAGTGAGCCACCACAATCACCTGTACATTCCCCAGACTGAGGTTCCAGCCGCCAGCCGATTCACCTCCAGGACCCCTCGCCGAGTTAGGGGGGATGATATCGACGCAGGGGACTTGGGCCGGAGCTGGGGCTGAACCAGGCGAGGCGTGTGTGGACGGGACTGCATTAGTATGTGTCTGCTGACCAGACGCTGTGTGTGTCTCCTCCTCTATGGAGGTATCCTGGATGCCCCCGAGGACGGAGGAGGAGGTGGACAGTGGGGGGGCGGACCCCGAGACGTAGCTGGGAGCCGGACTGCTCTCCCCCGAGGCGCTGGGCGGGGTGTTGGCGTGAGAGTGCTTCTTCTTGCGCAGAGAGTCGATCCAGCTGGAGCTGGTTCTGGAGGCAAAGTTGGCCAGGGCCAGAGAGGAGAGCCTCATGTTCTTCCCTGAGGTGATGAGCTCCCCGAAGCCCTCCTGGTGGGCAAAGGCGTAGCCGGACCTCCTGGAGCCGCCCCGCGCCCCCAGCCGACCCCCCTCCGACACGCTGCCCACGGCCCCGCGCACCCCGCCCACCCGGCCGGCCAGCTTCCGCTTCTTCTGACTCACCAGCTGGGTGTAGCGTACCTGGAGACGGGGGGAGGTGTGGGATTAAGAGGTGGAAATGGGGTTTAGTGGACATGCAGTCATGGTAGTGGCCCGACATCACATGGCTACTCTAGAGGACTGTGAAATTGAACATTGCAGAGTCAATATTTACTGCTAGCAGGGGGTACAGAGAGGGGGATTTAGTGCTGTTAATCATTGGCTGGCCGAAAGGCTAAAGGCCGGCCATGGTACGCATCTAAATGGTTTATGGGAAATCAGCCAATCTGACGGCCAAAGAGCAGGTTTGTGCGTGTGTGTGTGTGTGTGTGTGTGTGCCTGTGTGGTGGTGTATGTGGGAGTAGACCCTCACCGTGTCGGAGAGCTGGGGTTTCAGGTCCAGCTTCAGGAATCGGAAGGCCAGCACTGGAACTATGCAGATGACCGTTGCCAGGGCGATCGTCAACCATACAACAGGCTGAACTAATGTGCTTTGGGCACTACCTGCATTTGTTAGCACAAACAAAAATGAAATCAAAATGTACACCTAAATCATTATTATAGATAACAGAAGTCGTGTTAATTGTTTCCACTCAGGAAACATCCAAAGATACGTGGAGCATGCCAGGCATTATAAGAGAGAGAGTGTGTGTGTGAGAGAGGAGCTGGACAGAGACAACACTGACCCATGAAGTGAAACTGCTTGGGGAAGAGGCTGAAGAGTGTCTGACTGTGCATGGCTAACATGATGCTGAAGTAGGTGCCCAGGGACACCCACAACAAGAGATGGTTGATAACTGTCCAGTAACCCGTGTCCAGAGATATCTGCACACACACACACACACACACACACACCAGAAAATAAACGTTAAAAAAAACGGTTAATCAGCCTATACTCCTGTCTCCATACAACAAAATGAAGTCAACCAGAAGTGTCTGAAGTCAGGCCTCTCACCTGCACGCTGACCACGATGACCAGGGCCGTGGCGGTGGAGACGGCGAAGGTCTGGTAATCTGCCAGGGGCTCCCCGGTGCCCTGGGTGGCCCCTGAGAGCACGGCGTAGGGCACAAAGAACAGCACCACCGACGTGTAGATGCCCTGGGCGATGCAGATGAAGAACTCCCTCTTGTTGAAGAGCAGGTTGAGCTGGCCCGGCTCGTAAAGCTTCGGGTACTCCAGGCTCCTCTGCTCCGGGACGTCCTACAGAACCCAGGGAGAACCCAAGGAGGGGGTTACTGTCTGACCAAATAACCACCACAGCCAGTGTGTGTGAGGGTGTTTCTGTGTACTGACCTGATCGAAAATCCCCATGGCCAGCACGGGGAGAGAGGTGTACACTATGTTGTAGAGGGTGATGAAGTACTGGTCATACACAGTCTGGAAGAGAGTAAAACACACACACACACACACACACACACATACACATCCAGTCAGAACCGTCCCGCCCACACTTTATTTTTCCCCATCAGCCCTCTGAAAACCCCTTCTCCATGCCGACCCTTCACCTCTGACCTGAGCGGAGAAGCCGCAGAAGAAGCCGAACCAGAAGTGCACCATGGTGAAGGCAAAGTTCTTGTAGAAGAAGTAGCAGAGGAAGCGGCACATGCGCAGGTAGGACCAGCGGCCGTGCACGAGGAGGAGGCGCTGCAGGAAACGGAACTGGGAGAAGGAGTAGTCACTGGCCAGCACCGCCTGGATGCCCTCCTGGCCTGAGATCCCCACACCGATGTGAGCACCTGCAGGGGGCAGCAGAGAGACAGCGGGGCTCACGACTCTGCAAGGGGGAACTGGGGTTTTGTCCCTGTTACGATCATCATGATGAGGGCGATTACTATTATTTCCTATTCATGTACAGTGTCATCATCTGGAGACATTGAGTCACGCCTGAGTCGTAAACAAACAACGTAACCCCCCCCCCGCCACTGTTTCAGGCAGCCCCTCCTCCCACCTCTTCTGCTTTGCAACCCCTGCTTATGGGAACCGTAGGCACAACAAACAAACACACAACCGCACGTTTCGCTAAGACAGACGTTGAGAAAGGACTGCGTGCAGAAAAGAGGACCTTGGGAGAGGAGAGGAGGACATTATCACACACCACCTGACCTCGGAAAGCAGTTCCCCAGCCCATGAAGACAGC
>JAVQIZ010004313.1:0-10889 GCA_036023535.2 Galaxias brevipinnis
TACTATTTCTGTCTAATTGTTTATTTGTGTCATGTTATCTATGTTGATGCTGTAAAGCGACTTTGGGTTTTAGAAAAGCGCTATATAAATAAAATGAATTATTATTATTATTATTAAACTAATAGGTCTAACCAGTACTAACCAGTGAAAGGACTGTCCAATTTAGGAACCGCCTTTGTTTCCCATGGCTCTCCGTTGATTCGACCTGGGGACTTTGTCACAGGACAAGTTTAACACTCAGTTAACACACACATACAGGCACTGACATTAGGTTTCCCCAAGAATTCTAACACTATTTTGATTCAGTATGCAGACAAATCTACAAATCCTTTTGTTCGACTTGAAACCATTTTAGGTAAGACATCTATATAGTCACACATCTACTTTGACCTTTTAGCCTATTTATAGTTAAGCTCTATCTTAGTTAAGCCTCGACCTAACTGATACAGTGGTGTAAAACCACAACGGAGATTAATTACTTCTCCCAGTATACGTCTCGCAAACCGCACCTTGGCATTAAGCCACGACTAACACAGCACTTTGGCGATTGGTTAATTCTCAGATACACTTGGCACTGAGCCACGACTACCACAGCCCTTAGGAGATTGGTTAATTCTCCAGATACCCTTGGCCCTAAGCCACAACTACCACAGCCCTTTGGAGATTGGTTAATTCTCCAGATACACTTAGTGCATGATTCTTTTGTTTTCGGATTCTTCCCTCTGAGTTTGTTTTATGGAGTTTCCAGTCGTCTCCCCACAGGCCCCGTGGGCGTCTTTCCCTTTTTTGGAGTCAACCTGTGGCTAATCAGTCCTGTGGAGACACGCCAAGGAGATATCCATCCTCATCCTCGTCGCCAATTGTTATGGATAATTTCAATCTATGACAGAAATTAACCAATTAATGAGGGAGAAACCATGATCACATACAATTTTATTGATGACTACAGAATCACTGTAGAGAAGTTACTACAATCAGTTCAGTCCAACGACATAGCAAGTTCTGATTAGTTTACAAGATTCTAACGTGTATATAGGTCTAAGATAAACAATCAGCATAACTAAGTACAGGTACACAGGAAACTTAGACATAACTTTATGTTATGGCTAAGACACAAGCCTCTAGCCTTCGGTGTCTGCAAAAAGCACATACTCTCTCTTTGGTGACCTGGCCTACACACTGACCATCCCCTCACCCCTGAACCACATACCAGGCCGGAAAATCCGCGAGAAATTTGGCCACAACACACCGCGACCCTGCCCCGGATAAGTGGCGGAGAATGGATGGATAATCATTCAGCCCTACTGCCTACACACTCAGGCCACATGAGTCCAGGTATTGTCCTACACCAGGAGGAACCCAGGGCCCACTGTACCAGCATAAGGTCTGACAATGGGTCTGAGGATTTCATCCCGGTAGCACATTGAGGTTTGTGCGACCCTCCAAAGATATGCCTCCCCAAACCATCACTGACCCACCACCAAACCGGTCATGCTGGATGATGTTGCAGGTAGCATTACATTCGCCACCGCATCTCCAGACTCTTTTACATCTGTCACATATGCTTGGTGTGAACCTGCTCTCATCTGTGAAGAGAACGGGGTGCAAATGGCGAAGCTGCCAATTCTGTTGTTCTCTGGCAAATGCCAACCGAGCTGCACGGTGCTGGGCTGTGAGCACAGGTGTCACTAGAAGACATCGGGCCCTCATGTCACCCTCATGGAGTCTGTTTCTGACAGTTTGGTCAGAAACATGCATGAGTAGCCCACTGGAGGTCATTTTGTAGGGCTCTGACAGTGCTCCTCCTGTTTCTACTCACACAAAGGAGCAGATACTGGTCCTGCTGCTGGGTTGTTGCCCTTCTACGGCCCTGTCCAGCTCTCCTAGTGTAATGACCCGTCTCCTGGTATCTCTGGAGACTCTGCTGGGAGATACAGCAAACCTTCTTGCGACGGCACCTATGGATGTGTCATCCTAGAGGAGCTGGAATACCTGTTCAACCTGAATGGGCTGTAGGTATCACCTCATACTACCAGGACTGACAGGAGCACTAGCAAAATGCAAAACTTGAGTAAAATCTGTCAGCCGGGATCAGGAGAGAGAAATGGTCCATGGCCACCGCCTGCAAAACCATTCCCTTTTTGGGGGTTATCTTGCTGTTGCCTCTCCTGTCCACCCATTGTCGCTTTCATTTGCACCAAAACAGGTGAATTCGATTCAGAACTACTTATGCTTCCTAACTGAACAGGTCGATATCCCAGAAGTTTGACTGGGTGTTATACTGTGATGATTTGGTGTTCCCTTAATTTCTTTTAGCAGTGTAGTTTGTGCGTGCCAAATTACCCAATTTAATGTTTTTATGAAAATGACCAAAATCTTAATTTTGCCACTTAATCTGCAGGCAGCGTTTCAGAAAACAGCCAGCCAATTTAGCCTGCCTTTAAGTTTGTTAGTTTACATAATTCGGTCCTTAAGACAATCTTAAGATAGTTTCCTTTCAGAAGTCCCCCCTACAATTATGTACCCACCAGTGTCTAAACCAAACCTACGCCCCTGCTTTCAGCTAACCCTGTATGCCCTTAAAATATGTTTTTAACTATAACATTTTAAGAAAAAAAATACTATACAGACAAAAAAAGATAGTGTCCTCCTCCTCCGCCTTCTTCACCTGTTATTCCTTAGCTGCCAGTGTCACGTTCTGGATCAGTGCATGGGCCAGATGGCTACAGCACACTATCTCCTCTCTATTCCCCTCTCCATCTCCCTCAATCTCCATCTCTCTTTCTTTCACTCACTCTCTCATTCCAGCCCATGTTCCCTCCCACTCAGTAGCTAGAGGGACACACAAGCACACTCCTGTTCCCTGGCCACTCAGAGAATTCTCCTGTCAAGCCTCTTTCCCAAGCATGGCTTCCCAACCTTGACGGCTGTGAGTCTGTGTCCTAACCCTAACACAGAGAAGAGGAGGAGGAGGAAAAGAGCCCCAGGGCTTAACAAAACATCAACCCCCCCCCCCTCCTCCTCCTCCTCCTCCTCATGTGACTCCAAACTCCGACACTGACACTTGGATCCCTGAGTTCAGTCAGGGAGGTCTCTTTCTGAAGCACTCGTTTCCTACAGTCCTCTGTAACATTATTCAAGCAGACACATCTTGAATGGTTAAATGAAATGTGCAACTGGAGTTTCAAAAACTCCTCAAACGAGGCTTGATGGTCAGCAGCAGGTGTTTTGTTGTTTTTGTCTCGGGCACCGCTGAAGCTCGACATGAAGCTTCAGAGAGAAGTTTTTTGAGTGGCTGTCATAGCACATGTAAAGGACTTTGATTTGTGTGGATATGATGCTGTTGGCACTCTCGGTTTGCTAAAACAGCTTTGTTTCTCCGGAGCTCCTGTCTTAGGCTGCGATCTGTTTGTAAGCCTCAATATCTCACTACACAGCTCCCAGCCTGCACCTTTTGTCTAGGCTGCCTGGATGCTTTATTAGCCTTGGTCCATGTATAGCAATAAAAAGCAATTGCATTACGCATTACACAAGGACAATCAATACATCATAACTGATTGTGAGGCACACAGCTGCCCCTATTCCTCTGAGTTGCTCTACACCTGGGTCCCATGATTCATGTGTTGTTGTTTTTGGCTGGATTTGCCTGTGATTATCAAAATTGTTGGGCTAGCTGGGAACCATGCATCAGGTCAGGGGGCCAATTTCATACAACCATTATTTGAGTAATTTATGCCCAAGTCATAAAGGGCCCTGTGTCGTGTTTTCTAAGCCCCAAATCAATACTCATCATTTAGTAGAATACATACTGTATGTGATGAGGAAAGGCAATTTTGTTCCCATTCTGCTGAAGTCGGGACCAACAGCCTTGAGAGCAGCTCAGGCTCATACAGCCACCATTAAAGTAATTTGTTCTTATAAAGACTCATAGCTCTTTGAAAATGATGCCTTGGAGCCTGTTTTAGTGAAGCCCATGAAACAGCCTTCTCCCTCTTTCCCTCTCGGTAGAACAGTGACTTTGTGAGTGTGTGTGTGTGTGTGTGCGTTTGTGTTTGTGTTTGTGTGCGTGCGTACGTGTCTGTGTGTGTGTGTAAGAAAGAGAGCCAATTACGGCGTTACAGCTTGACATCCTTGACCATGACAGTACAAAAACGCTTTTGTTTATTGAAACCTTTGTTCAGATCAATGGTTTTTGGAGCTGTACTGTCTGCCCAAAGGTAAATGATGGGATATATGTGTGAGTATGTATGTGTGTGTGTCTCTCTGTGTGTGTGTGTGTGTGTGTGTGTGTGTGTGGTGTTTATGTGTACAAGCATCTACGTGAGTGTGAGCATGTGTATGTGTTGTGGTGAGAGAGCAAAGAGGGGTGGCCTTCAGGCCTATCTCTCTGGAGCTAATTACTCCTTAACCATTAGACACAGGGCCTGCTGCTCTCAGCTGGAATTCACTTTTAATTGGTCCAGCTTAATTGGCTTATTAGACTAGATGCTTCAGCTGAATACAGCAGGGAAAAGTGTGCGGAGTGATAGCAAAGTCGGCACCGTAATGTGACTGAAGTCAGGTAATTATGCCGATTTCCACGAGAACTCGCCACAGGTTTCTTACTCAGTCTCATTGCACACAACGGCAGGTTACAAAACGTTTTCAACATTTTTATTTTGGCGACCAAACACTTGGATCCCAAGTCGTGCAACTGTTTGAAACCGTGCCATTGGATAGTCAATCTCCAAATTTCTTCATCTGAACACAGTCATAGTCAAAGCGACTGGAGCGTCAAAACAGTAATTTGTTAAATGAGCACTAATGAGGGTTCTGCCCCTACTGAAAGGTTTCCCACTCCACCTAATTAGGTAATTGAAGCAGTTGGCACTGAATATCTATGGTAAATCCACCTGCACTCTAGCTCCTTGTGCTCCAGCGAAATAGTCGACTGGACTCCAACCACTTTGGCTGCTCTGCTATGGACTTGATTGCAAGATCAAACCTTCACATTTGATTTCATTAGCTCTCTTGACATCTCTTAGGTAAGCATGCAACGCTGAAGCACTTCTTAAGGCCGTATAATCTGAGAGAATAATTATTTATTCAAGGTTTGCCTTTTCACCAAAAAGACGCATAGACAGTGAAAAAAGGTATCAAAGCCTTTACTACCATTTTAGTACTGGTCATGGGATAGCTGATGTAATGAGCTATATTTTGCCATCTTGCCCATGGTCACTTCTTTATGTGGGGGTACAGAGAGAAACAGTTCCCCTGTTTACATACTGTATCTACATATCCTAGCCTAGGTATTTTAGGACAATCTAATGAGGCTTGTTTGACTTGGGCATTTCTACACATCAGCACAATGGAATACTGCAGTATGTACGTCTGCTCAAAGGAACCTAACCCAAAGCTAAGAGGGTCATTAGAGATTCATTGGGGCTGCTAGCAAAACGAGCAGCATCTTGGGAGGCAACTAGGGATGGGCACGGTTATTCCAATATTCGATTATTCCAAATGATGTGGGTATTTGAATATAGCTGCAGTTATTTATTTATATTTTTGCCTAAAGTTAATTTAAATATTATTCATGAGTGATTTTGATTATATACTGTTTATAATGTGTACACCAATGCCATTGACATATGTAAAAAGTAGAAAGAAAAACCACAATTTCAACGCATTAGATACATTTTCCCTGCTTTCCACACCAAGTGGTTTAAACTTGCAGCCATCTGACGGCACAAGAACGCTCTTTGCTAGCGCGCTGGATCACTCATACAAACACATGCGCTTTGTAGTGTCGACTCTCCGTTAGAGATTAAAGAAAGTCTGTCCAAATGTGTCAGAGTAAGAAATGTTCAGATATTGGAAAAGGAATATGTTTATTTAGCGAAGGCCAGATCACGGAAGCCCTTCAGGTTACTTTACAATTATATACATTTTTTTAATATATTTTTATTTCGGTGAATCGATTACCCGAAATATTATTGATAGAATATTTGAATAGTGATATGGACTAAAATGCCCATCCCTACCAACTTGCCAGGGCTTTAAACACTTACGCACAGCTCAATACAGGGGGTTAGGTATATCACCAATATGCTTTCATAGATGTGAAATGTCAGTGTTTGGATATTCCGATATAACTATAAACATATCACAACAATAAGCTTGCTAGGACTGCAGAAAGTTTAATAATAATTGTTTAGAGTATTGCGCAGTAGCTGTACATGACACAGGAATAAATAATTTGTACCTGGAATTATCATTTTCTGATGGTTAAATATACTGTATCAAATTTTTGTGAGTGTCTGATTTCACTTTGATGAATGTTATAAAATAAATTTAACAACATTTTTTATTCAAAGAGTACACACTTTACAGATAGGCGTACAAAAATATACGACGTCAGTTTTACATGAACACCACAACGGCTCTCCCCTCCACCCCCCACACAACTGCATTCTCCTTCACCCGTCCCTTTGAACAATAAAGACAGAAACAAAACAAAAACAAATACCTAAATAAATAGTAATAACAAACAATATTCCAGACAAAACAAAGCACTTTAACGCCACATGAATGCTATGAAAGCTAGGTGCTTTGTCGCCCCCATTAGAAAAATGTACTACTTTCATTCAAGACTCCCCTACCATATACCCTCTATCGAGGGGCAATTATTGCAGCCTGTTTACATACGTATTAAAGAATGCCAGTGTGTGTGAAGTTAATCAGAGGATCCTCGAACTGTAGATTTAACTTTCTCCAAATTTGAAAAGGACTTAACATCATTCAGCCATGACATGGTTGATGGGGAGACTCCGCCCTCTAGTGCAAGAGTATCCTCCTGCAAGCAATCTGGGAGGCAAAATATATAACATTCATTTCCTTATTGGTTAAGACCACATCCTCCTCAGGGATCCCAAAAATTGCAATATGGGGCAAGGTAAAATAGTCGTTTCTAGTGCCTCAGAGATGGTACTAAAGAAGGATTTCCAAAACGCCGTCAGTTTGGGGCAAATTCCATAACGGTGTATATATTGTTGAAGTACATTGAGGGATTGTTTACCTCCACCCAGTCTTGCAATGCCAGACCCATCTCCACACTTTGTTGCGCTGTGCCAGCACTGGAGAAGGGTCTGGCATCTTGCATGGAGTTTTGGAATCACAGAGAAAAACGCTGTATTTTTTTTAAACCAATCACAATGGTCTCTGGCGGCGCTAAACCCAGGACACAGCGACAGTGTCCTTGTAAAATAGTGTCGGAGGGGAACTTATTTTGGTGGAACATTTGCACGTGGGGAGGCGAGCGCTGGCTAAATCCCCTGTAACAACGCATTATGTAAAAACACTGCACTATATAATAACTCGACAAAATGTAGTGCATTTTCACTTCACTATGTAATATCACCCACGTTGTAATAATCTGCCGCATTTTTGTAATACACAGCTTGAACGCAATATGTAATAACTTTCCCCACATTTTGTAATAAATTATTACATATTGTAGTGGTTATTACAAAATACGGGAGTTGCACTGTTTATTTGATGAAAATGTAATAATATGGTGCATTATGTAATAACCGACCAAAATGGATGTCTTCATTCATAAAAAATCATCATAACATTATAACAATATTTATTTTATGCTAACATGAATCATACTGACTCAAAATGTATATAAAAAAGATACAATTAGTTCAGTAGATCAGTAGTATCTATTATTCACCGTAAAAAATTATGTGCTGGGTTTACTTAAAAAATTGCAGAAACTAACTTGCACCAGCTTTTTGAGTATTTTCTAAGTATTTTTAAGTGAACGTTATCTGTTACAGGAACAAAAAAAACCTATAGAATTTACTCAACAATATTGAGGCAGCAACCTGCGCTCACTATATTCAGGGTAGATTTGACTCAATGTTTTGAATTAAGAGTACCTTTATGAAATATTAACTACTGAAATAAATCACGCAAATCCTACTTAAAATGTAGCAATTAATTTAACTGTTTCCCATACATCTGCGCTTGAGGGGAGGACTCTGTGGTCAAAGGTCATGAAGATTCCAAGTGACACACAAGAATCATACTTAAACGAACTTGGACTTCGATTCAGATCTGCAACGATTTGAATCTTAGAAATGATAAGTAGTAACAGACAGAACTTAGAACTATCTTGCAACAAATATGTCCATGGTGCTCAAACAACACTAGTAAACTACTCCAAAGGATTCAATGTATAAATCCAGACCTCACACATTAAAAAGACATGTATTTTTAACAGGTCATAATCACATTGAATAGGTAGATTATACTTAATATCCCACAATGCCTTGCTGCAAATTCAGACCACGTTCTTGAAGCGACTCTTTATTTAAAAACGACCTGCATTTTTAGATTGGACTTACTCAATAGTCTGTGTATTTGGAATTACTTAAATATAATGGTCATGTTTTACTTAACTAGATTAAGTAAATGTTATTACAAACATTTTTATTAAAATGTACTAAATAATTGCCACAAAATCAAGGACACAATTATATTGAGTAACTTTTCCCCCATACATTTTTTAAATCTACATGACCACCGAATCATTTTTTACAGTGTTGGTCAAAACTACATCAAGTGTCACTGTATTCCTTAGAAACTGTACTTGAGGGTTCATAACAATTACTGACACAAACATCTAAGTAATTTTACACACAAATGTCAGGAGACACATACACACATACACACACAGTTGTGCCATCAAGCAATCAGGACAATGTTATTTTTATCCAGAAAAAGAGACAAAAAATGTTTGCACAACAAAAGACTACTATGGAACAGTAAATTCTTTCAAATTATTTAATATCTCAATGTCCAATTACGGTATGTTTTGGCAAAGAACATGTACCACACTATAGTGGTCAACAACACTATGGAAACATATTTAGACTATTAAGTATTATCTTAATTATCTAACTAAGTATGTGGGCTATGGTCAATTTAAAATTATGGACATTTTCTGGAAGAAATAGTATTATTTCTTGTGTTTTGCTATCTAGGTAGATTTTCTTGGTTAAAGCCACTTCAAGCGCTTGTAGTTCAGATGCAGTTGAGTAGTTTCCAGATAGAAATAACACCCAGAAATACACTATCATGGCTACTTGACAAGTCGTTTTTGCAAGTTAAAACTGAAATGTTTGTATATTTAAAATCCACTGCAAATCAGTGTGTTGTTAGGCTAGATGTTATGGTTGTTTTTCACTTAATTACTTAAATACTTAAACATAGTAAAGATAATACTTAATAGTCTAAATATCTGTTGCCCACTACAGTATGGTACATGTTCTTTGCCAAAACATACTGTAATTGGACATTGAGAGATTAAATAATTTGATAATTTTTGATAATTTTCTGTTCATATAAGTCTTTTGTTGTGCAAATTTATTTTGTCTGTTTTTCTGGATAAAATTGACATAATCCTGATTGCTTGATGGCAGAACTGTGTGTGTACGTGGGTATGTGTCTCCTGACATTGTGTGTACAATTACTTAGATGTTTGAGTCAGTATAACACTCAGTCATGCAGTTATGTCTCTATGAACCCTCAAGTACAATTTTTATTATGTATTATGACCTGTTAAAAATACAAGTCTCAGATCGTTGCAGATCTGAATCGAAGCCCAAATTCGCTGAGTATGATTCTTGTGTGCCACTTGGAATCTTCATGACCTGATGTTTGTGTCAATATAACACTCAGTCGTGCAGTTTCTGTCTCCGTGAACCCTCAAGTACAGTTTCTAAGGAAAACAGTGACACTTGATGTAGTTAAGACCAATAATAGATCCTACTAATCTACTGAACTAATTGTGTCTTATTGAAATACATTTTGAGTCACTATGATTCATGCTAGAATGCATAAAATAAACATGTTGTTCTAATGTTATAATGATTTTTATGAATGAAGACATCAATTTTGGTTGGTTGTTACATAATGCACCACATTATAAAATTTTCATCAGAACAACAGTGCAACTCCAGTATTTTGTAATAACCACTGCAATATGTAATAATTTATTACAAAATGTGGGGAAAGTTATTACACATTGCGTTCAAAGCTGTGTATTACTAAATGCGGCACATACAAAATGTGGGTTTTTACATAATGAAGTGAAAATGTGTTACATTTTGTGCAGTGTTTTTACATAATGCGTTGTTACAATCCCCGCAAAAGAAAACACCGCAAAACAATAAAATAGGTATTTCGACTCTGTGATACAACTTTTATTGATAAAAAAGACAAACATAACTTAATCATCGGTGTCCTGGAGGTGTCTATAGTTTAGCTTCGGAAGAGCTCACTGGAGCGATCAAAAAACAGACTTTTCACAGACGTTATTAAATCGATATAAAATAAGCCCATGTGACAGGGAAAGGATCGGAACATTGGTCAAGTCAATGGAGCATACATCTGCCAGAGTACATATGCCAAATCAGCTCAGACTAGCGATGACTGTGTCAGAAAACGGATCAAGATCGTGCATGAGAGTCGAGACTTGAGTCTGGGCCTCTCCAAGATGCGTTCACAAGTTGTTCTGGCCCTGTATCTAGTCAAATAAGACTCGATACATGAAAATGCTAAATCTAAGGGCGCTTTCACACTTGTAGTTCGTTTGTTTTGTTCCAATTCAGGGACTGATATGATACAATGTAGCACTGGCCCCTTGTTATGTGATGCCGCTCCGTCTCTGAAAGTATCGCTACTTTGGATTAAACAAAGAATCAATCTCTACTTCTACCACCAACAGAAGCATCACGTGTCATATTATACTGTCAAGACCGTGGTCATCGTTTTATAACCATCCTGGACCTGTACATCCCGGTGTGTTCAGGCCAGTCGGGTCCGATCATGCCCTCCGCTAG
>JAVQIZ010004325.1:0-16009 GCA_036023535.2 Galaxias brevipinnis
ACACCGAAGTATCAACTCGGTAAAATTAAAAACCTTTTATCGATACTAAAACTGTCACTATTAGATAAACTGAAAATTTTCGAATTTGTTTTTATTAATAAACGTTTAGTAAGTAACACAGATTTGGAGCATTCACTGTTTAGTCACTTGATTTAAAAAAAACTGAAAACACGTTTGTCCTGCCTACCATTTGACCACGTTCAATGTTTTATGTCCCTAAAGAAATTTGAATTACTTTTCCTAATTTAGTAGGGACAACTGTTTATACAAAAAATTTACTTGTTAATGTTTTCAATGTCCTGCATACATATTGTACACACCCGTGATCTTTTGGGTCAATCCAGGCTGTGTTAGCTGTATAAAACATATGAAACATGAAGAATCTAGACAGACTTGTTCTTGTGGTTGTGGCTGATATTTTGGTAAACATCAAAAACTAATTTATAAACTTGAAAGTACTTCCATATGTATTAGAGCCATAACCATGTACTTAGTATGGTGAGAACTCCTCCTAGTTCAAACCACCTGGGGCAGAACACATCATTCCGACAAGAACGTTAATATTGTATGAGGGGGGCTGGGGACGAGATGTATGTTTGATTTAAAGGCAAATTTATGTAGTCCACAAAAATACATAAAGTATCTGACACAATTTTTTTATACAGGTTGAAATTGCCAAAGGATGTTTATTAAGTTTTTTTGTTTTTAAAACCACATTTTATTGCAGTCCTATATCAAATCAGACAACTCGCATGGCCACCCTATGGTTGAAACAAAACCATTGCAAATTGCCCATAAAAAAAGAAACTATAAAAAGTAGGCTGCATTGAATCGTCATCAAAGTTTGAAAATGTGCAATGCACAAATTCGGCTAGACTCACACAGTTGCCGCCACCTCAGCACAGCATTTTTCAACATTTTAAAGGAGACTGTGATTACAATATATATATATATTATTATTTTTTTTTGACTTAGTGAAACTTTTCGTTCAATTAATAATACAAATTCGAAAAATGTAAATGCTTATAAATCTTATCTTTAGATTTGTATTAATTAAATGCACAATATACAATAATATACAAAGACGTTTCCACGGGTGTGCTGTGAATCCAAATAGATTAGTCTCTGCAGGTGGTGTCCCAAAATACTGCAGCAACTTATGCTTCTTGAAAAGCAGTGTTCGTGCCCATAGAAACGACATCACTACGTTGACAAATTTCCTTCGAGACAGTAAAGTCTATCAAATCGAATCTAATCTAATGACCTCAAGGCCAATAAGGTTGTTGAAACCTACTTACCATAGTCTGTGTTGACCCTTGACCCATGTTGCTTCTCAGGTACTGATTGGATATCTGCTCGGCACGCATCAGATACTCAGCTGTTCTTGTCTTGACGGCCTCTCGCCGTGTGGGACTGGGCTCACCTGATGGGTTAGGGGCATAGAGACAAGACAAGTGCTTTGTTTATTTATATACTAATAGGAGCCCTAGAGTGGTCTGAAAAGGTGCACCAATTTGGCGGTCAGCAATTTGGCTGTCTTGACAGTAGCAAGGAGCTCATTTCACCACTGAAGGGGAGAAGAGAAGTTGTGGCTGGGATGGCAGTTACTGGGGAGGGGTAACTATTTGGCTAAAGGCAGCCCTGGATATAGGGTTTGACCAAAAATTGGAGGTTTGTTAGGCAGAAAAGAGACCAGTCTTGAATCTAATTGGTTCCGCCGAATGCATATCTGCAGAGCGTGGAGCAGATGGGTGGAGAGATGAGTATTAACATGGTAGCACTGTACAAAGATAAATATAACATACCTTGCACCCCTTGGAGGAGCAGGTCCACCCCACTGCGGTAGTAAAATAAAGCCGATTGGTAGTCGCTCTCCGCTTCTTTCTCCACCGCCAATTGGATGTGCTCACTGGCCCTGTCTAGGTAATCGGGCTTGAGTTCCTTGGCGCTAGCGCTCGCTCGCCTCAGACGGTTGGGGAAGAGCGCCACCCTACTGGGTCGGCTGACCTCGGGGGCTGAGGAGGCTGAGGAGGCAGGGGAGCTAGGGGATGGAGATGGGCTGCAGCGCTCATGCACTTGGTGCAGCAGAGGGCTGCTATTTGCTGTCGCGCCCCCAAGAGGCTGGATTGGGGAGTTGCTGCCTGAGGCCATGCCATTGTCCAGTTCTACCAGGGCGTCTTTTTCCACGGGGAGGAAGGTCAGGTTACATTCGCTGGACGAGCCTGGCAGACAGTGAAGAGCACATTGTAAGGGATTATGTGGCAGCACAAATCATCTTGCAATGCAGTTCTGAATCAAAATATAGAAACAGTTCCTCGTTAAACACCAGAGTACAGACAGCACCCTGCAACCCATAGCAAGGCTTGAGCTGATATTGCGCAACTTTTGACAGCTGCTAAATATAAGCATCGATAGCTTGCATTCATACCAACACTTTTAATCTGAGAATGTCTGGATTTGTATAGGTTGAAAAAACATCTTACTAAGGCTCCCTTAGGCTGTCATTCACAAAAATTACATCAAGATTATTTGATGCACACATTTCCACTGTATCACAGACACAACTTACCTCCATTCTCAGACTGACTGGTAACGTTCAAATCCTCTGCCCCACCTATGTCTCGCGAAACTGAAAACAAATGACGGTCACAAATGCGCAGAGAAAAGTTGGTGGCACTGTAATATATTAAATACTTCAAAATAGATATAGACCCCACCTTCAAAACTGCATTCGGAAAGGCTGTCAGCCAAGTAGTCGGAGAAAGGCTCTGCTGGTCCAATGAGCTCCGAACCGTCTTGGACCTCTCCTCCCTGGTAAACAAGTGAATGCTGTCAGACAAGTCGTAAAGCAAAAGAGATTGTGTGTTTGCTTGTGTGTGTTGATGTGTGTATGTGAGTTTTGAACGTACCTTGAAGAAGTCCTGGATATGCTGGCTACTGTAGAGAGCAGGAATGTTAGCTGAGAACTGCAGCAGATCCTCAGAACACTGTCTTCTCTCCTCTACCACAGAGTCATCAAAACGACCTACAAAACCACACACATACACCGTATAAACACACTTGATGGAATAATATATTATTTTGTCTTTAGATTAAGCATGGCAAATAGTCCTATCCTTTTCCTTCATAAATGGCAGGCATATCCTCACACTGGCGGCATGTTACAGACATTATCCAAAAACTAACCATACAGAATCAGACGGTTTAATGCAATCTATTCAATGTAATACATAACTGCCCACATGTTTAAGACGTCTAGTTGTCGCAACAAGTCAACAAACTGTGAATAAAAACAAAGATGTATTCAGGTGCCTCACCAAAGACCTTAGTTTTGGCAAAGGGAGGGAAGAGCTCTGACTGGCTACAGAGGTTTTTGTGCAGCTGCCACAGATCTCGATGAAGCTTTCGGAAATCACTGTACCTCTTCCACACGGTTATCTACAGGGACAGAAGTGTGTGTGAGAGGGGGGTAGCAGGGGTATGAAAAGCCCCTGTATATTTGTGTGCATATCAAGATCTCTTAAAATTTAAACACAGTTATACACAGTCACAGTTAAACCTTTAAAATGATTATCCATTTTTACTTACTACCGGCATTACATATGCTTTTCAGGTAATGAATTTGCCATGGCAATACTTGCATCACCAGCCAGTGCATTCCACACTCACAACCATTAGTTGACATACGGGAGACAACACAGTCCCAAAGTCAAACTCCAGCCTTACCGCCCCCAATAAACACTCTCAAAAGCTGCAATTGACTAACCACACCCACAAATAAGGCTACATGTCGATTGTTGTCAACAACAAAAGCACACAAAGCAAGGCATTTAGTTTTTACACAAAAGTCTAACAATAAATATACTTGCACTACTCACAATAGGACCCTTTCACACATGCATGTAAGCATATGCAACAAAAGCACAGTTATTAAGATGACTTTCCCATATGTCCATCTCCACCACCAAGGTACATAGGCTCCTGGTAAGTTCACAGCACTGGCACGAAGGATCTGAAGTTGGCTAGACTAGCGTGATGAGGCACGGGACCCAGCACCATACCACAATGGAGGTGTGTGTACTGCTTGACCTCTCGGACATCTACACACACAAACTGTAATTGGGATCATGTTCTATCTATTAGAGTAACTGCGGCTGCCACCTTTCTTGTTTTTGCAGTGGAGACTAGGGTATAGGGAGCGTGTTATAAACGACACAAATACAGTTCTTGACCAGAAAACAATAAATAAAAACAAGTCTCTACTGTGACAGCACTTTAACAACGGCAACTGACAATCTTTAAGCCAAGATTACCCTGGAAAAAAAACCTACTGTATGAATACAACCTAGTTGTAACAAGAGTACCCATAGGAAAACCTAAGAACACACGTATGAACCAGTAAAGGTTTGGTTAAAGCTGGCCTAAACCTAAGCGAATAAAGCAGTGTATGGATTTCATTATGTCTTAATCTACACAAATGCTAAATGTAAAGCTACCAAATTACTTAAACAACATGATTAAAAATCATCAACCCTCTTCAGCTTACATCTCTGTGCATGTGTGTGTGGTGTGTTTATGATAAAGTCATAAACATTTCAATCAAGACTATTTATATTTTAACATTCTCTAAAAAAAAAACATGCACACCTTGGACTTGGAGCAACACAAAAAGTGTTGTAGTCATTGCAAGCCACCTATCAGCCACAAAAGGTCAACATGATATTCATGGTAATCAGATAAACCTAAGCACACGCATTTGCTTGGATTGCCAATGTAGCTCACGTGAACAGCAAGGGGTCCAATTATTTACTGTGTGTTGGTATATAGCTACAATTTAGTCTCTTGAAATGAATTTAACAACAGATCTAGTAATTAAATTAGTTTCACCATTCAGCTGCCTACAAAACCAATACATTACGTTTCTCACATATTTTGAATCCTACCCAAATAAGGTACATTTTGCTCTAGTCTAATTTAGTCCAATGAGTCCACCTAAAAATATTGGTCCTTACCTCTTGCACGTCTTCTGGGTTTTTTCTGGAGATTATCTGAGGGAAGAAAATATAAGAGCTCAATGCTACAGTTAGATGGAAGCTGCCTTTATAACAACAACAGTTATCCAAATCTTCCTCCACGTTATAATTTTGTAACAAAGCCAAATATCTATTCTGCAGAATGACTACAGGACTAAATTGGTTGGCCCAGCTCAGATCACTGCTACAAGGTTTAGAGTTAGTTTTGTTTGTAGTCTTGGCTAAGATGGTGACAGGATGAGTAGAGAAAATGAGAAGAGACAAGAGAGAGGAGGGAGCAAGGCTGTTGTTTTGACAAAGAGGGCATTATAGCTTCGGATTCCTGTTGGTTGGTGGGAGCCAGGCAAGAACTAGCTAGCGTCACCCATTTATTCATTCACAAACTCAGACTATTAGCTTTTTCATTCAGACCGATACAATTAGCAACACTGCAGTTTACTGCATTGTCAAACATTTAATTAGTGGCTGGCTGTAGCAGCCGGTCACCTCTTGAAATTGTACATATTATCAGGTGGTATTATTAGGTGGCTGGCTGTATCACATCTTGTAATTGTACATATTATTATTATTCCAGCAAATTCTTTAAAATCTCTACTTTCCTATGCTTAAACAATGGCCAAAATTGGAACACATGTGTAGGGGTCTCATTTATAAACGTTGCATACGCACAGAAGGAAGTGAATGCTACTTTTCACGCCACCGTTGGGATTCATAAAAAACATACTTGACTTGAAAATGTGCGGTCCTCCACGCAAACTTCCACCCATGCGTACGCACTCAACTGGAGAGATGAGAAACTGTTCAAACGCTTTGAAATTGACACCAGTGTGTAAAATGAATCGAAATATTAGCTCTCACATAGGCTATTATATACACAGTTGAATGGAATGGGAAAAATATATATAATTTAGCATAATAAATATGAACGGAGATGTGTTGCTGTTATGCTTATGTGATTTGTTTTTGTAAAATTATCCCTCAAATATGTACAGTTTAATCCTGAAGCATATTTAATAGGATCTGTAATTATCAAACAATAGCCTACTGGCATGTTCTATATTCTCATAAATAATAAGGCGAGCAGTATACTACCTTTAAACTAATACCGGTTTCGATGCCTCAGTCAGACTCGCGCAGATACGAGCGAACGGTTTAATTCTTATCACATGTTCGTTGCGTAGAACTGTCAATCAGGGAAATAAGGTGTAACGGGCAGCCAGTATAAACAAATATTTATTACGGGCGTTTCACTGACTATTTATGGGCAACTATGGGCGTGACAAGGGTGGGACAAGAGTTGATTGTGATTTATAATGGGAAATCGGCGCACTGTTTATAAATCAGATTTTTTTTGTGCGCAGCCATTTTCGCCTTTTGTACGTAGATAGTACAATTTTGGTATGGATCCTACGCACTGTTGTATAAATGAGACCCCAGGTCCATTATAGAATACACCCTATGCAATGCCACCTCATTAGACCTGTTGGTGGCGCTAAAGCAGCAGTTCAAAGTTCAAAGTATTCAACAAATCATAAAAAAAATGGCCATTAGGGCTACAGATCTAAACCTTTCAGGACTTGTCCATTGCAGTGAGATGAAACTTTAATACACTGACAACCATGACAAATTATGAAGTCCATCACTGTTTTTTTTCAAAAACTGGTGGTCTACCCAAAGTGTCCATGTCCAAAACCATACATCCAAATCATACCAAAATTATAGGATATCATCTTCAGACTCTCAACATAAACCTTCCAAAATATCTCGTTGACATCTCCAAAATGAGCCCACCGCACATCAAATTGTATTACTGTAAACACTACCGTACATTTACTTTGTCATATCTCACTGGTTCATTAAACAATCTGTGTTGAAAAAATATAAATACCAAGACTGATGCCATGAAGAACGTAAAATCTCAGAACTCTACCTTGAAAACTGACTTTTTAATAAATATCTGAGTTTAGTAGTAGTTAGACACTTTGACATACAACTCCTCAGATAGATGATTTCGGCACAACACCAGTTTTAACGTTGTCAAGCGAAGTTAGTCAGAACTCAGAAGAGCATCACTGTGGTGGCAATGCATTTCTTTTGGTGTTGTGTGAAATTTTCCCACACTGGACTGAATCAGGCAGAGCTCTAACAACAAACTAGCTTTCCTAGCAGCAGTGTGATGAAGTCACTCGTAAACAAATGCTTCTTAAAGACACAGAACACAATACGGCATACGAATGCACCCGCATCGTGAAGTTCAACGAAAAGATGAGTCCGCAAACTGTTCAATTTAATCGTTTAATTTGAATCTCTTGATCGACTAAATTCTTAATGAAGATTAACATCCCCATTCAAAACAGTAACAATTTATCTTTACAAAATAGGCTTAAAAACATCGGCATCGGCTATCATTCAAATTGTTATTTTAAACATCGGCACCGGTATCAGCCCAGAATTTCACGATTGGTGCATCCCTACTTGTAGCTTCTGTGTATTAACATAGACAGTACATGAAAGCAAGCAAGGCTCACGATTTTTTGTGGTTGTTATAACTAACTATTGGGATATTTTTTATAAAAATTATACATCCCTGCTTGAACACTGCAAACCTTTTTTTAATATATGTTCATTTTGGGGTCAACCCCTTTTGGACTTTTTGGACTGTGGTTGGGCTGGAAATTGTCAATCCGATCTGTCAACCCTGTTTAGGATACTGAAGGTAGTGTAGACTGTAGGGTGTGCAACCTCCTCCATTTGCTGAGAGTTCTATGGCCATTCCAGCCAAAGTTTTATATTCGTTCTTTCTTATGGTTCCAGAGTAAGTGGAGAGTGTAGCAACCTTTGTAAATCCACCCAGTCCTAAACTGTTACAGTTTATCACAGTGAAATTGAGTCTGCTAACAGTAATACTACTAGGTGAAACCCCTATCTCTGCTACGTCCTATCTAGCTACATGACCAGGATCCCCTGGCTCAACCTTACAATACGCTCAGCCTTTAGTGTAGCCTAGTAAATTACTTGATAACCTGGTTCATGGATAAAAAAAAAATCATCGCTGCACATTGTTATGTAGCTAGACCTAGTAGAATAATGTAAACTACGTCCAATATTCATTCAGTAGCTGGTACTGGTAGTAGTACTTGTAGTCTTCGTAGATTTAGACAGCTGGTAGAGAATAGTTAGTCACTGTGACATACTAGTTTAACGAATAAGGTGCAGTGACAGTTCCAGCTGCCCAAGTTAGTTAGCTAAGCTAGCTAGCCTTTGGTGTAGCAAAGCTAGCTAGAGAAGCCAAAGGCTAGCAAAGTAACTCAATTATACAATATCACAAGATTCATTCATAAGCTGATGTATTCTTTAGCTTGCTAGCCAACGTTTACTGTAACCTGGACTAACTACAAAGAAAGGCCTAGTGTAATAACGTTGGCTACTTCGCTAGCTGGCTGAAAACATCTACGTTGTCGTTAGCCGCGTAGTAGAGGAATATGGCAAACTAGTGTTAGCTGAGTGATAGCTGTTGTCAGAACTGCATTCATCTCAACTTACCCTTGCAGTGACTTTGTACACAGTGTAGCCTTTTTGGTGCTTTTTGGGATCGGTTACAGTATAAAACCGGGCAAGTTCTCCTCTTTCCCGCTGTGATATCATTCTGATAAACGCATTGCCATTTCATTGGATGGACACTCTCCTATCGGTGTCAAAACAACAGCACCACCACTAGCTGGATCGCATAATATATTATGCTATAGCAGTATAGGCTCTCGGCCACCACTAGGCGCCGTTTTCTTCGCTAGACCATGGCTCTGGATGGCAGAGCCAAATTCTGTAGATACTGGTACCAAAAGTTGACGAGGATCGTGAAAAGATTAGTAGGACTAGTATCTAGCCTACAGTGTTTGTGGTTTACTCATGCCAGGATGTCATGGTTAATAATAATACTAATAATAATAATAATAATAATAATAATTATACATTTAATTAGAGGGCGCTTTTCAAGACACTCAAGGTCACCTTACAGTTTATATTACAAGTACAATATACAATATGAATGAAAATGAAATATAAATTAAAAGTAATTCAGCAACAGAGTAACAATACAAAAGGGGGTGTAGGGTAGGAAAAAACTATGAAAACCATAATGGCACATTAGTGAAAACACTGATGAACAAGGGGAGACAGCCAGGCACAGTACAGCAATCACAGTGAGTAAGCCAGTTTGAATAAATTAATTTTTAGTTGAGACTTGAAGGATGATAAAGTGTCAGACTGTTAAATGGGGGAAGGCAGTTCCAGAACCTGGGTGCAGAACAGCTGAAAACCCTAGCATCCATGATGCTGAGGCGTGAGGGGGGAATGGTCAGAAGGTCAGACGATGAGGAGCGCAGGGAATGAGAAGGGGTATAGTTCTGAAGGAGGTCAGATATATATGTGGGGGGTAGATTATGGATGGCTTTGAAGGTGAGCAGGAGAGTTTTGAATTGAATGCGTTATTGAACAGGGAGCCAGTGTAGTTGGATGAGAGTTCGGGTGATGTGGTCACTGGACTTGGTGTGGGTGAGGATACGAGCACCCGAATTCTGGACAATTTGTAGCCGTTTCAGTAGCTTGGTGGGGGGGCCTGGAAGAACAGCATTGCAATAATCAATCCGTGAGGATACAAATGCGTGGACCAGGACTTCCGCACTTGATTGAGACAGGGACGGGCAAAGTCTGGCTATGTTGTGGAGGTGAAAGAATGCGGTCCAAGTTATGGAGCAGCAAATATGATATGATATGAGGAGCAAAGGAGAGAGTGTTGTCGAGGATAACTCCGAGGCTCTTGACTTGGAAGGAGATCACTACATGGTAGCCATCGTTCATGATGTTAGGGATAGTGGCTTTGAACGGAGTACCTTTATATCCTAGTAGCAGGACCTCCGCTTTACTGTCGTTGAGCTTCAGGAACTTCCGATGTCCTGAAGGCAGTCAGTAAGGGAGGAGAGCGGGAGGGGAGTGGTGGGATGGGTAGAGACATAGAGCTGGGTATCATCAGCATAATGGAAGTGGACACCATGATGACGGAGGATCGACACCAGGGGAAGGAGGTAGACGATGAAGAGGAGTGGACCCATTACTGGCCCCTGGGGGACACCCTGTGCAACTGCAACACTTTTGGACCTGTGGTTCTCCAGCTGCACAAACTGTTGTCTATCAGCGAGATAGGATGAGAACCAGGAGAGTGCAACACCAGTGATCCCAATGCCAGTCAGGCGCGCCAGGAGTACTGAGTGGGAGATGGTGTCAAAGGCGGCACTAAGGTTAAGGAGGATGAGGATGTATAGTAGTCCTGAGTCAGCTGCACAGAGGAGGTCGTTGGTTATGCTGTTTCGGTGCTGTGTTTTGGATGGAAACTGTATTGAAATGGTTCATGAAGGTTATTGGAGTCAAGGTGGGACTGAATTTGAGCAGCAACAACCCTCTCAAGCAATTCCATCAGTTGTGTAGAATTGAGGTGCTTAGCCCTTTCATGCATAGAGGTCACTACGGTGGACAGCTGGTTTTAGGTCATTATCTCATATAGAAAATTTAAATTTTGTCACAAATGTATGACGTCCACTTCTTTGGCCATCAACCGAATCCAGTGAGTCTGCCATCTAGTGGCAATTTGTAGTTACTACAAGTGCATGACGGTCCAAAATAAGATTCAGCAGAATCCTTTATGAAAAAATATCAAAGATGGTAAAAAAGAATATGTGTATTACATGATATGAATCTCTAGGGCTTAATATGGTGTATAGTTTTATCAAATAATCCTTATACCTTTTTCACAATTGATGTAAAACTGTGGCCCTCACTATAGGTGGCAGAGGGGCCCAGGTGGTCAGATCATGCTTTAAGCCCCAGCGGCCTAGAGGCCCCAACGGTCAGCTCACTCTTTAACCAAGGGGCAATTTCTCTCTGTCTGAAATCTGAAACCTTTATTAAATCATGTGAACTTCATTACATGATGCTAATTGCTAAAATTAGGTTTTGATGCTTTCACTTATCAAACCATTTAATTTTGTTCCTAAACAAGCTAATTGACTGCCTCTTGCAGTACTTTGACAACATAAGTACTGTTATTATTATTATTATTATTATTATTATTATTATTATTATTATTATCATGTTGTTATTGTGAGAATCATCATTAGGCTATTCACGTATGTTTACCTGCTTAACACAGATCAGCAACCTTTACTGCCTGATTGTCATCCCTTGATTGGTCAGAAATGGTCATATTAAATTGGAATAAATTTTTTCTGCATACTCATTAAGGACAAATAGACCATCACTGATTAATCGCACTTACTCAGATAACCGATCTCATGCACTAACAACCTTCTGACTGAGGACAGAGCTGTCTGCATCTTTACTTGAAGATATCATATGGATTCACACAGCTCTTCTTTACCAATATTAAAAAGGTTGCTATGCAACTATACGAGCCATAATGCCCTGAGCATTTGAATGTCAGCAAAATAGTTTTGAATACGAATTTTGTAAAGCACAGGGAGTAAATGAAGTGAAGACAGGATTGGAGTGATGTGATCTTGTACTTGTACGTGTCCCTCTGCACTCTCATGAGGATCCTAGCAGCACTGGTTTGTATGTATCGGAGTTTCTGGAGGTTCCTACCAGGGGTCCCAGTAGTTGTGTTGCAATAGTCCAGCCTATATAGATTATGGAACTCTCTCCCTCCTCTAATTTTTAATTCCAACTCTCTATCAATCTTCCAAAACCACCTTAAAATCTATCTATTCACCCTATTCTACCCTAATTAACTCTATTTAGAATCCAGTCCTATCCTTCTATTAATATGCTGTCCTTTTGTTGTACTTATAGTTAGAACTGTTGTTGCTCTCTGTTCGTTCTCCCTGTTCCTGTTTAATTGTATAATTTTGTTGTGTTATCTATGTAAATGTTGTGAAGCAGCTTTGGGTGTCAGAAAGCGCTATATAAATAAAATGTATTATTAAATTATTATTATTATTATTATTAGGGAATCAATGGCATGGACCAGCTTCTCAGCAACTGGAAAGGTCAGGGTAGGGCAGAGTTTGGAGATGCTCTTGAGGTGGAAAAATTACACATTGCAAAGCTGCTTATGGTCACATATTGCTCTAGGAGGATGGAATGGTCGATGGTGTCAAATGCCATGGTATTAGTAAGGTCCAGAAGAATCAGGGGGAATGGGAAACCTGCATCAGCAGCTATTCTTAAAATATGATTAAGATGATTATGTCACAGCAATAACTAATATGGCAAGTCATAATATGGAAATATATGATTATTTCATCAAAGGGACAGGGATGAAGATAGACTGAGTAGTGGAAACAGAGATGAGGGTGTTCACTTTTGCCTTAAAAAAGCCTATAAAATGTATACACTACTCCAATATTCGTATTAACAGGAGAATGAGAGTTGGGCTTATTGTGGAAATGTCACGTCCACACCTTTATTCCAGCGCTCCATGTCTCCTGAGTACTAATTGACTGGATTGATTGCACCTGTGGCTTATTAGGCTCTGTATAAGGTCCCTTGTTTTTTGATGTTTATTGGGCAGTTTCTTTTTACCTTTAGAGTTTTTGCTTACGGTGTCCTTGTCCTTGTCCTTGTCCTTGTCCTTGTCCTTGTCCTTGTCCTTGTCCTTGTCCTTGTCCTTGTCCTTGTCCTTGTCCTTGTCCTTGTCCTTGTCCTTGTCCTTGTCCTTGTCGTCGCTTGCCCCTTGCCCCTTTTGATCTTTTTGTAAATTTTCCTTTGGTTGGGCTAAAAATAGATCTGATAGGAAAACAGATTAGAGTTTCTAGGATAACATAATGCTGATGAGGTTGGAGTAAAACAATGAACTATAGCTGGAACTTGCCAGCTATCTTGTAAAAATAATTGCCTATTTCTCAAATTCAGTTAAGTTTGCTTATCTAATTGCATAAAATTTTCACCTGTTTGAAAAAGGGATTGATGTCCCTCTGACAATTTCTGCAACAGACAGTTCATCTGTAATTTAAATCTCCTATTGGAGCGCTAACAGGGTGCTGTGGGCGTGCGTGCAGAGGCCTACTTTATTTACTACATAAAAGTGATTATCTGCAAGTTTTCATGTGAGGCATATGGTTCGTACCTCAATGTTCAGCTTGACATGTTGATTCACACAATGTGTTAGTTAATTGTATCAGTTAAATGTATTGTTAATGTGAACAACGGCATAATATATCATAAGATGCATGAGTTATAGCTAACAAATGCTAAACAAAGTATCTTTGACAGCTTTTATGCCACATTTCAACTTTATATCACTCAACCTGGCCAGCGTTATTAACGTACTAAATATCATATTGATACATCTTCATCATTTTGGAGTTATTGAGGTTTTAGTGCACCTCAGTTGAGGGACAGCTCATGGACCATTTAAAGTGGAGATAAAGTTCAGAGACCGAACCTGTTTTGCAGACATCCAAAAGGCGTCCTAGTTAGACATTCAGATGTTGGCCGTGTTGTACGTCCACAGACGTTCAAAAAGGGCCCCAGTCAGACGTTCAGAGATCGAACCTGTTTTGCATGTCAATAGACGTCCAAGATGATCCCGTCCGACGTTCAAACATCGAACCCGTTTTGCACGTCCATAGACATCCAAAAGGGGTTGTAGTTAAACGTTCAGATATTGAACCCGTCTTGCAAGTCCATAGACGTGCAAGAGGGGTCTTAGTTAGACGTTTAAATTTTGTGGGCCTGAACTAACTGACGTTACTAAGACATGATCTGAACGTCTTCCTGACGTTGCATGTTTCCTGGGTTACATACATAGACTTACTTTAAAGAAACAGAGTACATGTGTTTCACGATTGTAAACAGTCTACATTCATACAGTTTAACTGAAAAAAGTACGGTACAATCTTCTTGGCATAAAGCACACCCTTTTAGTAGGAACACACTTCAGGAAATTTACTGCTATCTATATACTACTTCTGGATCTAAACCAGCATTGACCACAAATGAACACATCAATACCATTTTATTACAAGCTTTAAGTATCTCATAACATCTGACTTTTTATTCAAAATTAGAAATTAACAAAGTTAAAAAGGGAAATTGTTTTATCGTACTAAGAATGTATTTAGCTCTACCAACAAATAACATTTTCTGCACTCAACCATGTGTACTCTTTGTCAACTCCAAAGGTGGCCAGGATTTCTCAGACAAGCTTAAACTTTAACTTTTAAATCTGTTCTTAAAAATGTTTTCTTTATATAATACGTTTTCATTTAATCGCATTGTTATTTGTTTCTGCTCTATTTTATGGTGATTTTTTAAATGTATTCCGTTTTAGTCAGTTTTGTGTAGCTTAGTTGCATTGCTATTGGTGTGTCATTTGTATTTTATGTTTTATTCTGATCTGTGAATCCTTTGTAAACATTGTTTTTATATCATAGTTTCATTGCACTGCCATCTGAAGCAATAGCAGCAAAACACTTGTTAAGGTCATGACCCCAGAAATGAAAGGTCCTTTTGTTGCCAGGTTGTATTGGGGCCAAGCCCAGGTAGATTGAATGTCGGCTGGTGGTGTTTCATCTTTGCAACTGGAAGGAGAGTCTATCATTTTCAGGGCAGGACCGTCAGGGAAGACATAAAAATTTTTCTGTGAAAAAAAAGCATGTTGGACAATGTTTTTGAAATGTGTCATTGTGTAAGCAAATACATTCTAAGGTGTTGAATTTTCAACCAAAATACTGTATAATACAAAGAAAGGACAAAACAATGTGTCTATTGTTCTCTACATTAGACGAGACACGCTCCTCCAACTGTTTTCAATTTTTCTAAAACACTACAACAAGCAAGGGGGCCGTCCTTCATGTTCTCTTCCCCTATATCCCCTCTCTGCTCTGCACTCCTCATCTGGTCTTTTGACGACTCCCCCCTGACGTCTCAGCACCATGGGTGCCAGGGCTTTCAGCTGCTATGCACCTAGACTCTGGAACCCCCCAGAGTCGGCCTCATTTAATTTTAACTTTAAGGTGACCTTGAGTGTGTTGACAGGCGCCGTCAAATGAAATGTATTATTATATGTGGTATTATTGTTATTATTGCTAATCAAACCTTTTCTGTTTCATTAGGATTCATAATTTACAAATGTGTTCTTGGATGCAGGTGCGATGATTACTGCCGCTCTCTTTCAACGGCTCTGGATCGGTGGTGCCTCTTCATCATAATATAATGGTGGACACATATGACAAAAGTACTACCATACCGTCTGGTTTTATTTTCAACAAGGTCAGGCTTTCACCGACAATGCTTTAATATGTTCAAAAAGTATGCATTTAGCTCAAAACAGGGTAGTGCATGAGCAGTAATTTCTCCCAGTCAGAGGTTCTACCGCATACTATTCAATTGAGGTGGCCCATTTGGAGCGGAGGCTCAATTTTCAGTTGTATTTGATAATATGGGCTACAGGGAAGCCCACCTATAAGTTGCCGTCTTAAGGCATTGATTGTTTTACTTTTTAACGATTCACTTAATGCAAATTCCCCTTGCCTTCTTGCATCTTTCTTATTTGACGTTGATATTTCCCTGCTCTGAGTATGTCCGCGCAATCTGTAGTAAATGCCAGGCCATTACAGTATAATTTGAACAAGCTAACGCCGTAACCTTGTGAGAGCTCCAAATCTAGTTAAAATCCTGTCTGCCAAGGTAACGTTAAATATATGATTCGAAAGCATTAGGAAAACTTAAGTTACGTGTCACGCTTTGGAAGCAGTGACACTCACCTAAGAGCGGTGCTGCTAACTTCAGTTTAGCTAGACTGCATTGCATAAGCTAGTTACGGTTAACATCAGCCACTGCCTTCTTGTTGCGTAAGCCGGGCCCTGAAAGGTCAAAGGTGGCCCTGTAAAGGCAAACGCACTGCAACTTAAGAAAACACATGCAAACAGACAAAACACAAGCAAATTAAGAAAGCATCTACA
>JAVQIZ010004328.1:0-11088 GCA_036023535.2 Galaxias brevipinnis
GCTGTTTTATAACGACATCGATCGTGAAAAATAAAACATGTATTCTGTTTGGCATCATCCCCTGAATGAGATTATAGTACTGGAATCATTGTGTGACTTTAATTCTATGAGCTATTGACGATTAAAGTCTGAATGTCGAGTCTGAATATCGAATATTAAACCAACTTCACCGAAGTCAATTAAATAGACAAAATGTCAAATAAATCGATACAAAGTTATAAGCTAAAGTTCAGTAGATACGTGGATGTTCACGGCTAGTCTGAGTTTTGTTATGGTCACTGCCTCGGACTTAAGACAAGTTTGGAATGGTGTTATTATAGCTAAAGTCAACAGTCAACTTGGTAACTTCTACTCAGCTTTATGCTTCTGATTTGTTGTTATGATATTGATTGGTGAGTGTGAACGAAATTCGAGATAATGGACATCAAAATATTGACGACAAGTTTCTGCGTTTAGTTAAAAGTTTGGTGTGTCCAAACTTTGGACTGGTTAACTGTATAATAGACATAATATACAGCTTCAGTTGACCTAGACATGGCAGTGAATACAGATAATGTCACTCTGACGTTATTACAATGGTCATCTTAACTAATCTTAACCTAATTTAGTTTTCGTGGCAGGAGATACCTTGCATTGCCAGACAAGAATAAAAAAAAGTTCTTCCTTCTCAGCGCCTCATTTCCATCCATGGAATCCGTGTGCTGGCTACTTTTGGGCAGCATTGCCTTGACAGTTCACTCTGTCCAAGGTAAGAGCGTAATGTTGTGCACTGCCAATATCGTTCTTGAGAAAACAAAGGAAAAAGTTAAAACAGCAGTTGGTCTCTACCTGGATTTCCTATGTTATTCCTTTCTCTTCTTAGCTCAAGTAGACCAATGTGGAAAACCGCCAGGAAATCCTAACACTGTCTTGACGGATGCGGATATTATGAAGGACACTTTCAATAATGGCGATAAAGCCACATTTAAATGCACGATTGGCTATACAATAAAAGGAGGAACTACAAGCGTTACCTGCAAGACTGGCACTTGGACTATATTGACTTTGCAATGTGAAAGTAACTATCAACTATATTTTACCCCTCCTTATTATAGACACATTTAGCATAAGGTTAAGAAAAATTATAAGTTACTTATTTTTCGTGGTTGTTATAAATTGTGTGTTATAACTTCTAATTACTGGTCACATAAAATTAGAGGCATACCAGAGTGTCTCGGTGATGAGCTACTCTAGTGGAGAGACTGTTATTGTAGAATGTTTCCCTATCCTCATCGTTTTACATAGGCCTACAATTTCTCTTGTGATCGTTTCAGAGAAAAGCTGCGGCTCTCCTGGTGAGGTGATGAATGGACATTTTGACATCGGTGGGGGCATTGACTTTGGTGACACAGTTCAGGCCATATGCGATAATGGGTCAGCATCACTCATTAATATCATTAATGTAATGTTGCATGTGCAGGTACACAGCTATTACACAAACTATTAAACCATTTTAAAACATAGGTAAAAAATGTCACGACACAAAGCACATAGGTCATCAACATATTTACCTTGTTTATTTCTCAGCACCCCTTAATGATTAAAAGCAAATTGGCCTTGTGATTAGTGGCATTTTAGATACACGTTCACATCTGTCCTATTGTGTTGCATACAAACTAAACTCTTTGTCACGTTTTTATAGTTACTTTCTTGTGGGCAGTGGTGAGAGGAGATGCGAGGCTGAGGGATGGGCTGGTAATAATCCTGTATGTGAAGGTCAGTAATGTGGAGGACATTTAGAGATGATGCTAATGTTGGATTAACAAAGCAGCACGTTCCAAGTACAAGACAAATTGGTTTAACAAATTCAACAGTGATGTCGTCCTGTCCGACATTAGCGAAAAGACTGACTGTGAGTCCCTGTTCCCGCCTGCAGTGGTGAAATGTCAACAGCCAGCTGCAGTTGCAAACGCTGATCCTCCCGAGCCGAATAAGGAGGTCTATGAATTCGGGGATGCCGTTTCATTCACGTGCCTTGACGGGTTCACTCTGGATGGGCCGTTGAGCATAACGTGCTCAGGAGATCAGACCTTCACACCTGCTCCTCCCAAGTGTATAAGTAGGTCATAGTCTTTTCTTGCGTCTATTTCCTTAAGCTCCATGAACTTTTGTTGACACCTGGCTGTTGTCAAAATAGAGGAGTGTTCACTGCTTTTTTGTTCTTTCACCTGTACTTGAACAGAGGTTCTTTGTCCAACACCTGATATAAAAAACGCTAAGCGGATTGGAGGTGGACGCCCTCCCTACGGATACAAGCATTTTGTGACGTATGGGTGTGAAGCTGGATACACACTGACGGGGGCTAGTACTCTCACTTGTCAAATCAATAGCACGTGGTCGGACACTTTCCCTGTTTGCAAAGGTATGACAACTTTGAGATTGTTGCTTTCAAACCTTTCTCTTTGTTTCATAATGTTAACGGCTCTTGAGGATTTGAATAACAGACCTCCCCATGTCATCCATACAGCCTTCACGCACTATTTGTATTTCAAATGACCTAACTAATACGCATCATTTTTAGTTTGAGATCATTCTCATATTGTGTATTTAAAATACCACTCTGCTACATTTAACATATTTCTTTTAATCGCATAATGTTTTTTAATATGAATGTATTTTCATTCAAGAAGACGACTGTCTTCAACTTTGACCTCTACCCCACTTACATGGCTACTTGTTCATTTGTTTAGAATTTTTTATATGTTTTCATGTTTAAAACATTTTTGAAAAGATTGACCTTTTTATTTAAGTTTTTTCCTCTAACCTCTCGCCTTGGTTTTTGGTGGGCAGGGCCAACTCTTTCTTCATGCTCGTCCATGTAGCTTTGTGTGAACCAACGGCCATTGTCTAAAATGTTACTTCTTTTTCTGAGATACCAGTGCTGTCATTGAATTGTGATAAAAACGCATACCAAATATTTATTTCTCATGTACTTGTAGAAACACCAACTACCACCACGAAAGCTCCTAGTACAACTGCTAAACCTTCTACTCCCAGTACCACAGTCTCAGTGTCAGGTAGAGTTTATTACCATTTATAGAGCAAGATTTAGCACCGTTAATATACTGAGAGAAATTGTAATCAGATGGCCATGGCATTGGTTCTTCTAAGCCCTGTGCGTTTTTGCCTAAACATCTGTTTAACTGTTGTGGGTGACTTCTCTTGGTGGAGGTAAATGGGTATGCGCTGTCTAAATGAACTGAGAAACTCATTTAAGTTCAAGCCTTTTTTTTCTGAATGATTATGGGCTGAATGCATTTGGGCTTGGTTCCACAGCTATGATGGTTTACTTGTGTAGGTAGAGGTCAAAGGTATTGTGGGACTCTCTTGTCTAGAATGCCTTGCATAGATCGAAAAACGTTGACTCCAGCTTAACATCTGCATCTCTGGTTAGGGATGGGTTCTCCCTCTTAGGTATCTATTGTCACTACTTGCTTTTACTTCCTGCATACCAACGTGTCATGTAAACCCCTATTAATTCTCTAATATCCTTAATTACTACTGTTGTGTTGACTGTTTTTAGTGAGAGTTGCGTTATTGTATGTTGTTTCAAAATGTCTGTTTTGATCATAGGCCGTGTGCCTGATCCTGTGGACCCGACTGACAAACCATCACGTAAGTCATCACTGCTGGCTGAGTTTGTCTATCTTACAGCAGTTGTATCTCTCAGAAAATCCATAAAATTTAAATATCACCTTTTTTATAACTTTTTTTTTTCTTCTAAATAAATGTTTTAGCACTCTGGAATTTTTGTCAAGTTATACAGTACCAGTCAAAAGTTGGACTCACTTTTCTTATTCAAGTGAATGTGATAGTGTCAACTTTAGACTGGTACAGTATATTACAGGGATTAGGAATGCCAAGGGGAAAGGTTATTTGCACAAGCTTGCAAAAAAGTCACACGAGTGGCCCCACTCCTCAATAAGATTTAGTTTTGTTTTTCTTGCAGCAGATGGATTCAATGGTTGGTATATTGGAGGACCTTTTCTAGCATTGGGTGAGCTGCAAAAAAAATGCATATATCTAATAATCCTGCTTATTCCCAAATTCCTGCATCGTCTTTTGGTGTGCAGTTTTTAATGTTGTGAAGCTCCAATGAGTTCCCTAAACTAGCAAAACACCACGGACTTGTCTGGTATTTACATTGATATCTGAAGTTAGTCTTTCAAGTGAAGATGTCAGCATCAGTGCAAGTCTGCTTCATAAAAACAAGATGTTTTTTTTTCTTTCTCTACAGCTGTACTTGGGGTTATTGGTGGTTTTGTACTTCACAAGAAAAAGAGGTAATATGACATTTCTGTTAAGCGTGACTGACATTTCCTTCCCCTAACTGCTTATCCCTTTTTTTTTCTTTTTTCTTTTTTCCTTTCTTTGCAAAGCATCTAGCTGATGCCAAATTGTATTCTGTTGCTGTGTGTTGTTCGTGCGTTTGTGACCCTCTCTGAATTTTACGTCCATAACACACACCAGCCGCTCTATATAAATTGTAATAATAGAAAAATTCTTATTGAAGAAAAATAAAGTAAAAATTAGGTTAATGTGGAATCAAGCCGGTTGGTGTGTTTGAGGCAGTCCCAATGGGTGGCAGTGGCAATGTGGGCTAGTCTGAGTGTCGGTAGCACCAGGGGTGGATGTCCTTATTCACTTGGCCCCAAACATCATAGAGGTGTGCTGACCAGTCCCTTTTGGATTGCAGCTCTCGCGGCGACCACAGTGGAAAACCAGCGGCTGATGATGGGCCATTGTAGCCATGGTAAGGAGATGGACAGATGAGAGGACATCGTTTTGTTCCATCTCGAATTGCTAGATTTCCTACTAAAAACATAAATTAGGAGGCACATAATCTCTTAACACTTTGCACCGAATAAATCTTTTATTTCTGGGTTGTATTCAGACGTTGGCTGAGACTCGTGTGCATGTTGTAACCACCCCCCCCCCCCCAACCCCATCAAAGTCAACCAATGAATTGAGGTTCCTTCCGTTCCACAGAGTGGCTGGGCGTTCACCAATTTCCTGTTTTAGCAAAGAAAACCCAACCAACAAATACCAAATCCATTTGAATTTCCTTCTCCTTTTCAGTGCCAACAAGAGTCACCCTCTTCAAAAAGAATCTAAGGCAGGAACAGAGGTTGTCGTATTGTCCCCTTAAAGATCAGAGACCTTAGAGTAAGGAAAAGGCTTTATCCCGAATGGACACTTGCACTTAAGAAGTGGTATCGATCGATTCCATGGGTACGAAAAACAGATTCAGCCTTTTTTCTTTAGTTTTTTTTTCTTGCAGTTTTATGGCTTATGTAAGAATGTGTTGCAGTGCTACTCATAACAACGCTTTTGAACCCCCTGAAATGAATGGAATGCAGATCTGTCTGGATAACACAAAAATAAATGCACGTATTTAAAGCTGCCATGCTATAACACTGGAGATGGTTTGACCAGAGTACTTTACTTTTGTCCCACCGTCTACACAATACGACAATGTTTGAATGCTTGTTTTGGAATATTGATGTGACCAAACGCTTAAAATATAACTCGTTGACTGCAGTACAATGTACCCTGAATGTAATGCTTTGCTCACTTGCAGAGAAATCTGCTTCCGGACTACAATCCTTTATGATCAGTTGAATGTGAAAAGGTGTGGCAGTAAAATTAGTGCAGTAGACGAGAGCGAAGGTGTTTGACTTGCGGGATTGGGCTGGGATGTGAAAGATGACTTGCCCATTGTTAACTGGCTGTAAAAGGCCATGGCAACACATCTAGATTTTGTAGGCATGACTGTTCCATTCACTGTGACTTGTTTGTCGGGTGAACGATGTTTGGATATGCAACCAAATTAATTATAATGCCCTCAAGAGAAAACATTCTATGGTAGCTCTTTGAATAGTTTTCATTTACAGTGTGAAAGGTGCACTGAAGGATGGATTTATGGCTGAATTAGCCCAATTTGGAGGAGTGAGAATGTGTGCCAACGGAACATAGTGTCTGATATGTAATATCTGTTTAAAACAGGCGTGTCTTTTGAGGTGGCGTGAGGAAGTCTAAACCGGTGTGCCTTGGAGTGTCAAATGGTCTTAAGCGTTATTAATGTTAAAGAATAAGTGGTTAGTAGTAAGTGTATAGTTGTGTTGTGTGTAATATTTTTCATTCTGGCCTTCAGTTTATGGCCTACCAATTTTGCTAGTGTTTCTAGTTGGAAAATATGTTGGGACAAATATGTCTTTAATTGTGTTAATTTGTACATTATATTTAAATACTGATAGTGTTTTGTGGTAAATTGATTTTACTACTCCATAAAAAAAAGTGGAAATATTCTGAAATATGAAATATTTAATTTCCTTAGACATAACAATTCTTGTTAAAAAACACCCTCCCCTTTTAACTTCCTAATGTAATTTTCTTTCATGCTGTTACTTAATGTGTGTATTTTTATGCCACTCCAATCTAATTCAGATGCACCCTGTCAACAATTGTTTGCACTAAAGTCATTTTGATTAACCACTGAATCATCAATAAAATACTTCCTGCTTTGTTCAGCACAATGTGTGGTGAAGCAATTGTCTGATACAGATGGAATCAGCCTTACCTTAACTGTGTGTAGTGTTTCCTTTGTTTTCTTAATTTCTTGCCTGAACAGTCATACATTGATAGAATCTACTGATACGTCTTGCTTAAGTCATGCAGAAATACGTCACAGATTATATAAACTTTACTGTGGCAACATATTTCTTGTACCTAGTCATTTGATAAGGTATCAAAGCACGCTGGTTAAACATTCTTAAATCCACAGTCGAATGACGCACATACAGTTGCTTCATAGCAAGAGCAGCTACTTACAGCAGGCATATTTTTACACATCAAACATCTGCATAACCACAAAGTTCATGTATGCTAAAATAAATTGTTGACAGGCACCTAAACTTCAACTAAGAAACTTGCAAATACACCTTTACTCAAGTCTATTAAGTACTTCAATATTTAATACCTTCCCATTGTTCAAAGTACTGTATGAAAACCTGCACTTAAATTCCATGCCACTAGTTCCATCTGGTGGATTGAAATGCAAAGAACAATAATGTATCAGTGCCAAGGCCATAATAACAACCGTCTTATTGGATCTCAGTGCGAAGTGTTTAATAGAAGTTTAGAGGAAAACACAGCATTCTAAGCAGTCTACACTTAATTACAAAGAGAAGCTTAAAATGCAGATAAACCAAGTAAATTATCCATTTAATTTGTTTAAAGATTTGTGTTCATGAGATTGAGTCAACAACTCCAATCCAAGCACCTATTTAATACCTGCCTCTGTAGAATTCCAATGAATGACGTTTTAAATTACCGTTTGGGTCTAAATTTTTGGTCACCATAAATGTTGAGTAGGTCCTTCATTGTAACCGATTTCAAATGGTGCTAGAAACAGAAACAGACTCTGAACACCAAAAGAAATCGGTCAACCTTGGAGATAGGACAGAGTACTTGGTCCTGCTGCGGAGATGGCGCCGATGGGTGGTGGTCACTGTGTGCCATCAAGATGTTTCCTGTCCAGGGGTTTCTTGGTGGCTCACTGGGCAAGGAGCGTGTACTGTGCAGGCTGACTGAGGCTAATCCTCATTGCAAGGGCCTGGGTTCTAATCCAACCTGAGGCCTTGTCCTGCATGTCATCCCTCTCTATTTATCCTGTCTCGTAAAGCTGAAAAGCCATAAAAAAAAAATATATATATATATACAGAAAAGATATTTCCTTTCAAATGTATTTTGGCTTTCAGATGATGGCTGGCAGTGGCTTCGGAGAATATTCCTCCCACCCCAAGAACACTGATTTCAAATGGTGCTAGATTGATGACATTACTCTAAGCCACCATCGGAAACCAGCTTCCAAGGGGAGAAACACAATCAGGCCACCCTGCTTCCTGGGATGTAAAGTTCATCCTTGTACCTGGACATACAAAAACAATGTGGACATAATTAATCAAATGTAGTTTTATTTTCAAAATCATGAGGTCGTCTTCGGATATTGCATTGTTTTAATGTGCAAGCTCCTCTTGAACCACACTTTAGCATAACTCCCAATGACCTCACATCACCTGAAACCCGAAACCCTTGTTTGGACTGGGAGCGGCTCTCGTAAACACTCCACAAGCCTGACAGAGCAGGAAGTCCGAGGGCCATTTCAAAGAGGAAACCCAGCACTGTCTGTTCCTTTCAGCTAAAGTCAATTACCTCTGGGTGCGAGCCGAACGCCTTGGGACAGCGAGACCCACACACACATCGACTGCACTTTAATCCCGTCGATCTGTGACACTGTGCCGTTCCTTCTCCTGTCTCTTTTCTAATGAGACGGGGGAAGAGACAAGGCCGCTAGACGTCGCAAACAAAACCCGATAGAAATCGGCACTCATTCTTTTAACGCAGAGCAATGCTTTGCTTCATTGTCAATGGAACAGAGGAATGGGATTTATTCCATTCATATCAAGGCCTTTAGTCAAAATGGTGTCCGTAGAACACAGGGATATAGTTTAGGATATGAAATAGAAGAATTTGGTTTCACGTTTTTTTCTCTCATCTTCAGTTACTCTTTATTGCTCATAATATGGGTTGATTTATCGCTCAGAGTAAGTGGGTTATATCCGGCAATGTTATGTGTAAATTCTCACCCTGTCTTTCTATTGGGCGAGAGCAGGACACTGCAGCACAGTGTCATCGTTGGTGTCAGCAGGTGAAAGGCTCAGTGCTCTATATCCTGAAGAGTTCCATTGGGTGACCTGCGAGAGAGACAAGAAGGAGGGAGGAAGGAAGGAAGGGAGACGGAAACTAGAAAAATGAAGGAGGAGGGAGGAAGAAAGGGGGAAGGAAAAAAAAAAGCAGTGATGAAAGGCTGCACAGCACACGGAGAAACACCTGTCCACCCATTCCTCCCGCCCTCCTTCCCCTCCCGCGTGACTTCGACACTCAATCCAAAAACACAGCTGAAAGCGCAGGAAGGTGCCCTTAACACGCTCCTCACAGCGCCACCTTCACCCACACAACAGTGCACCCCACAGCCCTTATCGAGACAGGCAATGGGGCTGAGGATGTCCGCTTGTCCCGTCCTTGCCTCGTTCCAGTGGGGGCTATCCACGGCCCTCCCTCCGCGACGGAGGGCAACCCAGGGCGTGTGAGCCTCTGGCAGGGGGGAGGGATGGTGTGAGGTGTGGGAGGCAGCGAGGGTGTGGTGAACACAGGCAGAGGCCAACTGCCTTGACGACTCGGTGCCAAGGGCTCCGAATGGGAAAGTACAGCCCGGCTATAGAACGCACGCTTGGCTCACAGCTACGCCCACTCCGGTCCGGCCGCTCCGCGCTCTCTCCTTTCGTCTCCCCGGCAGGTGAGCGAGGCTGCCGCTGTTCCAGGCTGCGTCCGCCCACCTCTCCGGTTCTTATTTTTGTTTGTATTATTTCAGTACGCCCGCCAAGCTGGCTTGCGCTCTTTGACTGATCAGAGCCCCCTGTCTGCACTTCCTGCTGCCAAACTTCCTCCAACAGATATGTTTTGAGTTTGTTTTTGGGTCTGGAGCTTATTTTTCTTTTATTTCCACAATGAAAGGAACAGCACACACACACATACACACACCCAACAGAAATCCCCAAGGCTAATGACGTCTTTATCGGCCTTCAAATGGACCGGCCCAGAATAGACTGGCCTGGAACTGAACCGGACCTTGGTGTAGGAGTTCTCCGAGGCTGCACCAAGTCAGAACTGAAGCGGGGGGAGCCTGTGTGTCTGTTGTTTAGGCTATTTGCTGTGGCCACAGAGTGAGGAGATCAGTCTGTCTATATATGTCTGCCCCCCGCCCCCCTGCCTCAGCGGCTCGTGTCTAGCTTGCATTCTTATTTTTCCAGTTGCTAGAGGATGCTGCTGTACCCTGGACCCCGTGCTACGTGGAGCTTGCCAAAAACAACAGGGCCGACAGGGCTGACTTGACTGTGAGGAAGCATTCATCCTCCCAACCTCTCTTCATTAGACGGCTAAATCAAATAAGCCAGTTACCTTGCCAACCGGAGAAAAACAAAGGAAAACAAAAAAGTGCCGAGCTACTGTATTTTCAAAATGCAAAATTGTCGAAATGCCTCGGAACAACACCGACACCAACCACACATAAATAAACAGTTACACAACCAACCCCCTGCTAAACGACTGCTTGAGGCCATGAACCTCGTCTCGCTGTCACGGATAGTCAGCAGCTCCACAGTAAAGCCTCGCCCACCAGGCGAGCTGACCCAGTGCTCCGGGTGCCAACTCATTCATAAGGAATGACCCCCCCCTGCTGTGTGGGGTGCGGCGAGGTGAGGGCAGCAGCACCAGGCTGACCTCCATGCTGAGGTATGCTGATGAAGAGAGGATGGGGGGAGGGAGGGGGGGGGGAGTGTGAGAGTAATCCGTTTGTGCGCAAGATGGAGAGAGAGGGGTTGGGGGGAGGGGAAAAAGACGGGGAACGTGTTCCGTTTGTGTATAAGCTCGAGAGAGAGAGAGATAGAAAGAGAGGGTGAGCGTTTTCTCTTTGTGTGTAAGTTGAGGAGAGAAAGAGAGGTAGAAAATTAAAGAGTGGGGCTGGCTGGCTGGCTGGCTGGCTGAATGACTGACTGACTGACTGCATTGGTTGCTGCAATGCAGATGTCCGCGTCCCTTCATCATCTCCAAACTGCGCACCTTTCGGACATGGTGTCACCTTACAAAGCACCAACAAGGAGATTCCCCTGGGTCAGTTGTTTCAATCTGGCAAAGCAAGTCAGCAAAGACTGACCGGCCAATGTGAAGGATCTAAGGCCTACAGTCACTAGTGGCTATGGAGCAGGAGAGAAAGGCCCGGTCTGAGACCTATACCTGTGGTTGGCTAGATGCGATTTGAGGAGGACGACACATGTCTACATGAGAGAGAGAGAGAGAGAGAGAGAGAGAGAGAGAGAGAGAGAGAGAGACACACACACACACACACACACACACACACACACACACACACACACACACACACACACACACACACACACACACACACACACACACACACACACACACACA
>JAVQIZ010004337.1:0-17388 GCA_036023535.2 Galaxias brevipinnis
AAATTATGGGATGGATCAATATGATTTTTAGCACGTTGACTAAGTTGGCCAAGCTGAGCAATATGCAGTTGGAACGGTGTTTGTAACATAAAAGGAAAAAAATATGCTCCGTTAAGCATTTTCTATTGTAGCTCATATATCCCATAAAATATTTCTGAAATTGTTTACGTTGTATGATCCGGCATGTCAAGCTGAGCATTTTGATGTTTGAACCGTGTGTCTCGCATGAAAACTCAGTGAGAGAATCCAGTTTTAGTGACCTATGCAAATGAGACTAATTTGCATATTTGCATAATTAAAAAAGTATTAATTACATCAGAATGAAAATAACAATTCGTTTGCACCATGATGAACTGAACATTAGTACATAGGAACCGTGCACTTAAAATAAAATTTGTAGGAGGAGTAGCGTTTCAGCTGAGACCTAAAAAAAGTACGTTAATTAAGACTAATTAAAAATGTATAAACTATAAATGAGTAATTTTGAAAATGCATAAATCTGCGTACCAAGACGCACGTGTGGATATATGAACCGTATGTGTGGCATGTACGGTTGCTGAGCTCTGCGAGAGCAACCGAAAAAGTGTGAAAGTGTGAAAAAAGGCCATTTTTAGCTGTTTATTAAATATCATATTAATATGTTACATATTATAACGTCACAGTATAAAAAGCACACACCCACGGATCAGGAGGCACGTTTTGATGTATGAACCGTGTGTGTGGCATGTACGGTTATTGAGGTACGGACGACAGAAAAACGTACGGAAAAAAATATTATAATAATAATAAGTATGAGAAAGAACAAAAGTGTGCCACTTTCAGTGGGCACACTAATAATAAGTATGAGAAAGAACAAAAGTGTGCCACTTTCAGTGGGCACACTAATAATAATAAGTATGAGAAAGAACAAGAGTGTGCCACTTTCAGTGGGCACACTAATAATAAGTATGATAAAGAACAAGAGTGTGCCACTTTCAGTGGGCACACTAATAATAAGTATGAGAAAGAACAAGAGTGTGCCACTTTCAGTGGGCACACTAATAATATAGAAGTATAATAAAGCGGTACAATAACTACAAGGTTCTACGCCTTTCAGGCTAGGAACCTTAAAAATAAACCAATACAATAACTATGAGGGTCTCCGCCCTTCGGGCTAGTACCCTCAGTAATAGGGAAGTATAATAAAGCGGTACAATAATCATACGGTTCTACGCTTTTCAGGCTAGGAGCCTTAATAATAAACCAATACAATAACTATAAGGGTCTACACCCTTCGGGCTGGGACCCATAATAATAATAACAGGGAAGAATAAACCAATACAATAACTATAAGGGTCTACGCCCTTCGGGCTAGGACCCTTAATAAAGAATAATAAACCTGTACAATAACAGTAAGGGTCTACGCCCTTAGGGCTAGGAACCATAAAAATAAAACTTAATGATAACAGTATATGTATATTGTCTGTCCCTATATGTCGGCCCTGTGATAGACTGGCGACCTGTCCAGGGTGTACCCCGCCTCTCGCCCTGTGTCGGCCGCGACCCTGCATAGGATAAGCGGTATAGCTGATGGATGGATGGATCATTATTATTATTATTATTATTATTATTATTATTAATAATGCAGAGAAATTTTGAAGGCACATTCATGTCTTCTCTATATCTCTATAAAGCATTTAATGACCATCAAAAAGCCTGTGCTATTTGCTTCATACATTATTTTTGTTTCCGCTCCTGGAATAGGTGGGAATCTCTTTTCCAAGGTGTTCTTTTTTTGCCTACACTTTAAGTAAATTAACTTTGTCATAAGGCATGCATAGGAGTCTGCCATTGGCTCGTTACAACTTTTTGTTTTATCATTATTATTTAATTCTTTCAAATATTAATAGGTTGTTCATAGTGCTTGGTACCGAGCCCCCAAATCATGGCTATTCAGTGAACTAGCTAACATTGAAATTACAGAGGCTGCCTGAGCTGGAGCTTGAGGAAGTAAAGAAGAGCAAAGCAGCGGAGCGCCTCTCCAGTGATCCTCTCCCACCCAGGCTCTGCCACTCACCCTGGCTGGGGGAGATGAGAAGGAGCAAACACTAAATCTTTAAGAGGGCCCCTTTTTTTGGGGTGTGTGTGGTAAGCCAGGGCTCATCGCTGGATGATGCCACCCTGGGGGCTTGTTTTGTAGAATATCCGAGTGGCTTCTTAATGTTTCATGCCGGCCAATGTATTTAATATTACCCCATCTCCGTTTCAAAAGGAAAAGCTAATGACTACTCCGCGCGGCTGGTATTGGGTCGTAATTAGTCTATGTTGAGTGTAAAGTTGCTGTTGAAAGGAAATCATATTGAGGAGACAAAAATAACGCACAACGTGACGCAGAAAAAGGGAAGTTTAAAGGCTTTGTTTTGTGTTCAAGCTCAGCGTGTAATGAGCCTTACGTTCCTGACTCAGGAAGCAGTAATAGGTAAACCAGACTTATCTAGAAACTCAATGGGAGGTGTGCCTTCTTTTACACAGGGAAGGTGTCTCGGCAATGATTTATGTAAACACCGTGCAGTCTCACCTGGGTGTTTGGTGATACTCTGTTAATTACCTCTACCCATAGAACCCCTTGGATTAGGTAGTACAGTAGTGCATTTGGACAATGCAGCTGGTGAGGTCGTGGCCACTTCATTCCGAGAGTTATTAAAACCCACTGATGTGTGCACACGTCCAGTCACGGCGAGTTAAGCTCTGAGGCTCACCACCAGCACGATGCTTCCTCTGTGTCACAGTGTCTCTGTTTCACATCACGCTTCCACCCGAGTGCTGGGACTCGGCCCCTCCGTCTCCATTGCCTCCCCCAATGTTCCCAGGACACTATCTATTACAGTGTCCATCAGTTAGGATGAGACGACAGGGGCCTTTGTGATGCAATATGCTTCTCCCGTAGTTGAGTTTTCAGTCATACCTTAGTGTTATCCTTTTTCTCAACAACAGGAACTGGGTCCCCAATATGGATCAAATGTGTGTCATATAGACTACATTTTCCGATACTATAGGGCTGTCCGAATAAACCAAGAAACATTCTCTCAGAAAGAGCTCTAGCGACTGTTTTCTGACTTTGTTTGGAAGATTTCAAACTCAACATCATTGGTATAGTTGGATATTTCGTGAATTGATAATATGCTCCGTAGTATATGAACTAGGGGGCTTCTTTAAAATCATTTGCATATTCAACATTACACAACATGCACAGACTGATGATTAAACCATCCACTCACATCGTTGCGTGCTCGTTATAGTAAGTGTTAGCATCATAATTGCACATGTTCTTATTGAAACACATAAGACAAAGCCGTCACCTTTATGCCTCTTGCTTTGATCTACCTCGTGGTCTTTTGACCCCTACTATATGCGTCGGAGTAGTTTTTGTTTGCCAAGCTATTGTGAATTGGTCAGTCAGTTTGTCTTTTAGGACACCCATTATTCCATATTTAAGTAACTATCGCTTCTCCTGTGCAGTGTATTTGGAGCTTTCCCAGAGGGCCACAGGTACGGTGTTTGAGTAGCTCCCACTTCCAGCCCAGTCCTTGCACTGCTCTGAAATCGAGTTGTTCTTCTATTCTTTCCACGGCAACGGGCTTATCGGCTCGAGCTTCACGATTGGTTGTTGCTTGACTGGGGTTATTGTCTGGGCCCTGGGCTTGTTATTGTTGTTTATCTTGTTTGTCAATCACCCAGATCACCCTGGTCCTCATCCATATGTATGGGCCTTCTCGTTACCTGGCGCTGGCTGTTGGCTGCAGGGCTCCCCCTGCCCGTGCCAGCCTTTGTTCCCCCACACTAACAACAGGTGACTGGAGCAGCCTGGCACATTGTTGGGCCACATTTGCATGGTCTAAAGTGCACATGTGGGACAGGGCAATACGTATGGTTGTGCATGGGGCCTACTGGATTAGCGCTTAAGCAGAGGAAGCAGGGCCCCCCTTGAGCATAATTGAAGCTTTATTTTGGCACACGGAGCACATCCCCCTTGTGCATCACATGCTAATTCAATGAAATGTGAAAAAAAATATTATGCTGATGAAGGAGAAGGGATTAACTGAAAGGAGTTTATGTGGGAAACAAACTGAGGCTGAGGTAGAAGCAGGGAGAGGAGGCTATGTGGGACGAGCTTCAGGAGGGATAGCCAGGACCCAGAGAACCCTGTGTACTTTTAACTCCTCTCAACCACCACCAGCATACTGCTGAGAGGGGCTCTACTGCAGGAACACACTCTCACACACACATACACACGGTCACAAACACACGCGCCATCCAACAGTAACTAGTACATTTTGATTTGGGTTGAGTCTGTGCATCGTCACCTTTCAAGCAGACTTAGTGCCTGCAATTTGTCTCTGGTTGTGTCTGGTTCTGTGTCCACTTCCCAAAATTGTATTGTTTGATTTCTTTTTTTATATTTCTGAAATTGTGCTCTTACCATTTCAAAGAGTAGACTCACATTTTAAGCAATACATTTGTACAATGCTTGCAATTGTATTTAAGTGTTTTCTCTTTTGTGAGTGTTTTCTGTAGATAGCATACAGCATGTGTTACTATAGGTGTAGGATTTAGCCATATTGTTATAATAAAGGTATAAAGATAAATTGTTGAATGTTCATAATAATAAGATTGGTAGGAAGTTCCCACTGTTCTTGTCTGTTCTACCACAGACTACCATGTCTAGGGCCATGAACTGTGGGCACACCTTTAATCAGAGGAAAACGTTGGATCAAGCCTGTTGCAAAGAAACACATATAAGCAAGCAGATTTACACACACACACACACACACACACACACACACACACGTATGTGCGCGCGTTCCGCCTTTACTCACGTGTGTATCTAGTTAGATTATGAAGTGACACCTGCTTACAGTACAGAGCAGTTTCTGAGCTTTCCATCACACGTGTTAACTTGCATCTAATCCAACTTCACACTCTTAAATGTAACTGCTCTGGTGTAAACACTTCAGAATGCACCCATATTTTATTTTTGAAAGACAAATTTAATGTCACGCCAGGTCTGTCAGCTTTGCCAAATCCAACCCTCGCCACCTCAGAATTAATCCATTTTTCCCCTTACATTTCTCATTTAGTTTAATGCGATTGTGGAATCTGTCACCCTTGCTATGTCGCCTGTCAGTCTTCTGCCTGAGCTTTGTTCTCTTTGAGATTCTGATATGTTGGGTTGGCTTACCACACTGGAGATCATGTGGAGCTGTCTGCTCTCCACTGGACTAGGGCTGGCCTGAATGATAAGCCTGCCAGGTTTTCAAATGGAATGCTGTTTGTTTTTGTTGTTTAAAGCACAGTTCGTCAGGATATATGTTCTATAACATGTTAGGTTGGTTTAACGTTTTGCTTTAGGATATGTTGATTTAACACATAGTGCTTTGTTTACAGACAACTATCTTTGTTGGTATGTTTGATTTGTTAGGTTTTTTGTTGTCATTTCATTTTTTAGGAGAAGCAGATGCCGTATGAAATGATCACTTATTTTTGAGCGTACTCACTTCATTTCACTGTAATAGGATTTAGGGTCTTTGAATGCATGCTGTCATGATGATTGTTCCTGTGGATTTGAGATGTGACATCTTCAGTCGCTGCATTGTATTGATCTTTATAAAGCACGTCCTTTGCAGAGATAATTTCAGTATCAAGACCAGAAATTATGTTTTTGGTTTTGTAGTGGTTGATCTAAATTGGCACTGTTTGAGTGATGAATGAGTGACATGTGCATTTTATTTGACATTGGTACTGACAATACCCTCTCAGCACTGCTGTTTATTGCATACACCTCTGTTTACTACATATACCTCTCACTTGCATGTTTCACATTGGAATGAGTTCTAGCTTCATTTTCAGAATTGCCTTATGTCTTTCAGAACTCTCCAAATAGAAATGTGTGACTGTTCTATGGCGTTTGCTCATATAGAGGCCTGTCAGTATCTCACCCTGAGTCAGGCAGGTAGCGTGCTGCCATGGCATCGCAGGGAGGTGACATGCCAACATCTCTACCTCACTGAGAACTGGCGGAACATGCCATGCTCTGCGGCGCGCCAATATTGAGGAGAAAATCAATTAAAAAAGAGAGAATCTCATCTGTCAGCCACATCTTAAGCTGACATGGTTGTTCTACATCTTTAGTAGAGGACACACAAAAAAGGGTTATTTTATTATATGTTGCCCTCCCATGGGTCTGTTTGAGAGTAGACATCATGGTTGATATGCAGCGAGTATGCCTCTGTCTCCTGTTGTGTATTTGTTGTGTTTAATTAAGAGACCTTATAGCTTGGAGAACAGTTGTAATGATTGATCATTTCCCCCCCAACCTGTGTTATTCAGATGGCGATGGTGTTTGAGAAGTGAAAGACTATTTCAACAGGAATTAAAAAAGGCTATTTCCTCAATCGCGATATGGTCTTCTGTTGGAGGAGTTTGAGAATGTCAAGGAAAACTACGTTGGCATAGTTCAGGAGCGAAAGCTTAGACAGGAGCTAAAATGTAAACGTTGTTTGGGGCCAGCATATTAAAACGGGAAGGGGAGTAATGTCAGAAAAGAAAATATCCACATATGGCTGATATCAAATGTCCTCAATTATCTGATGGAGAATATTCTGTCACAGTAAATATTTGGCATATCTCTCAGTATGACTACTGTGTGCGACCACAGCACCGCATTGGTACCTGCTGTTTTCAACACCATGTGTTCAAAGACGTGGGTTTGAAGCGTAAGCCTAATGCTCCTATTTAAACTGCGTCAACTTGGCGTGGGTCCTCAGTGCCTGTGGAAAGAAAAAAAAAAAAAAAACGTGAACGAGATTAAACGGTAGCAGCCCGACAGCGGCAGAGATCAAAGTGTTGAATCGAAAGCCCTACAGATACTGTCATCTTTACCAAATGTTTAGTGAACCGTAACTTGTATCTCATTACTACTATTCCCATAGCCTCTCACCCATCATCACTCAAGCTCACAGGATTACAGCTACCACATCTTCACATTTGACCCTCGCAATGTATCTCGGGAAAAAAATAGCATACATATTTTTTTTTTTTTCTCTCAAAGGTCACACTAAACTGGAATATTCTGACAATTGCGGCTTAATATGAATAAAAAAGTACATAAGAATACTCTTTTCATTCTTTAACATGGCATCTGTGTTGCTGTGCACAGCCCTGGGTAGTAATCAGATGTGTAGTGTCTGTAGCCTCATCACAGTAATCTCTCCCTGACTGTCAAGTGTGTCTCAGGGCCTGCAGTGAGGAGTCTAGCCTTGCCTTGTCTACCGGGGCTCCCACAACGCCACACATATGGCGCTCCCTTTGTGTCAATTACGCTCTATGGGGCTTCTGATAATTAACTAGATGACAGACAAATGAAAATCACAATCACAAGGACCCTAACTCTCTACCTTCACTCTTTAGTCTTCTTGCCGACTGGGTGATGCAAAGTTGACACACAAAAAAAAAAAAAAGCTCAGACAAAAGCTTCAACAAACCCTTAATTGCTTGCCTCTTCTCAGCAAGCGGCAGCAGAGAAAAACAACCTCCAATAATCGGATTCCCCGAGCATTAGCAACGATGATTGCAGTGGCTGAATGGTTCACTGTTGTGTTTCTGCATTTTATTCTGATACAATGATACATTGTTAAGCATGGGCTTTGTTCTTTAGCCCAACTGCTAAGCTAATGTTCCTTCCAATCCCAGCAAAGACAAAGAAATAAATACTATTTTCTACTCATGTGGTGAATATTTGCTGCTTGGTTGCATATGTTAGCTTCCTTGGTGGAGGAAAGCTCTCTAAGAAGGTTATTTCATTTACTATAGCAGACAACAGATTCAAGCTGCAGTTTGAGTCTACTAAACAATTCCAAAGGATCAGGATCATTCATTTAATCCTTGACAGAATGAAACGTTATGGTATATTAAGGGCTAAAAATGTGATGTAATCAAGTGTGTGTAATCAATGTTAAAGGTTATTAAGTAGATATGTTTTTTTAGTATTAGTCTGAGTTCATAAGCATAGTTATCAGAAAAGATAGAGACTGAATGTAAATGTGACTAAGCAGCTGTGTTTGAGGTGATGCAAAGTCTGGGGTCAATTGATCCCATGCCTGCGTTTACAATATGTGAAGGAGGGGGCTTGTTGTAATCGGGGGTGATTACCTTCATAGCTATAAATACCAAAAGGGGCAAAGGGTTCTAGGAAGAAGATGTACCGGAATGATTGAAAATGGGTGTTGTCCGTTTGCTTTTTGGGAAGTTGCCAAAGGTCTGTGGTGGTTCTGAAGAAATGTGTTAAAAGAGACATTGCTTTTACAATTTAGTTGCTTGGCAGGATAACTTGGCTTTATTGTATGCTGAATAAAGTTTACTCTTTTGAATTCTCAACTCTTGACTCTATAGAAGTTTTCTTAGTTAATGTTTGAGTATTTAGTCGTCTTAGATTGATTGAATGGCTCAGAGAACAACTGCACGTTTCCTCAGATGTTTTGCACTTTTGTAAAAATAGAAAACACAATAAAAAACAGATACCAATGGAAGCTAGCTGGTTAAGTGTGTAAATCAAATGTAATTGTCTGTAAATTGCTTTCTATATCTTTCAGCAACCACAAGTTAGCTCATTTAAAAAAAAGTATATATATATATATGTGTGTGTGTGTTTTTGATATGTATTGTATATATATATGACATATAATACATACGTACATACATATATTGTGAGTAATCAATTAAAGTTTCTGCTTCAAAGTTCATATGTGAATGATTAGCTGGCTTTATGTTCAGGCGGGCTGAAGCTTTTACTACTTTCATGTGTTGCTCTTACGGCATCTCTGCGGTTAGGGAGGATTGTCAGTGGTTTAGACTGAATCAGAGTTCTACTATTTCTTGCATTGATATGCTAATGCTATGTCCAATTGTATTTCCGTCCTCCTTTTTGATCGAAACCGTGACCCTCGCTTGCTGCAGCCTTTATGTGGGACTTCATTCGGTGGAACACCACATTAAATAAAACAGTGACAGCCGAAACAGAAACTAGTCGAGCCTGTATTGTGGCTCCGGTGTTTTTGGTTTTTCATACTGTTGAATCCCCTGGAGGAAGGACAGAGTTGGGATCATTAGTGGCCAGTCGACTCTGGCCTTTGTGTACCTTGTGTTGACTGCACTGGTCCAAGGCTTTGGCCAGCCGGGGCCCTGGTCTAATGGCTGGCTGTGTGCGTGCGTGCGTGCCTGGCTCTGAGTCACACCAGGCACGTGAGAGAGTGCCAGCCTGCTCCTGCTGTCTAAATTAGGGCAGCTAATGAGGGAGGAAGCTTCCCGAGGAACAGGGAAAGGGCATTTCTTCCTCTTCATCCTCCTCCTCATCTTCTCCTCCTACTCCTCTGAGGAACAAGGGGATAGAAACGCTGCTCTGCTTCATTTCATTTACGCAGCTGACCTTTACATGCACAATTAACATTTAAGGGAAATTTAGTTTTTTTTTTTTTCTTTTTTCTCATCTTCCTCACTTTTAGAGGAGGGGTATGGTAATTGCAAAGTTTGAGTTTGAAGCATTCCAAAGTCAAAATTAAATGGGCGGGGGGACAGGGACGGTAACCCTAGCTACTGTGTGTTTTGCAAATTGCACAGATTTTGAAAGTGAGCTCCCAGGTAAACGACATGATTTATTTAAGGCTCTCTTTACTTTGTGATGTTCCTCGCCTGTGCTCCTCCAACAGAGACCACAGATTATTACTTGGACCTCCCTGAACACATTCTCCCTCCTTTCCCAGCATTAGCTCTTAAACCTGCCCTCTGGATTTCCACAGAGACACACTCTAATGTTAAGATCAGCTTAGTGGGTGCAATATGACATGGTTTGTTTAAACTCTTTCAGGCTCTATTGGAGGACATGATCCTTCCTGTGAGGTGGGTCTACACACACACGTCCCAAACGTTTGGTCACCGCTATGCTGGTATAGTAGTAGAGTATTTGAAGACCGACGGAAACGTCAACTTTAAATACAATGAGTTTCTTTGCATGTGAGGGGCAATTAGAATGAACTTAACTGACATGTGAATCTGGTCAGAGCAGTGTGCCTGGGTGTGATGCTTGAGTCTGTGTCTCTGTGTTTTCTCTCTCCTGTGTTCTCGCTAAATGTCCGACGTGCCTGCAGAGGTGGAGGGGAGACACTTATGCTGACAGCAATGATGTGTGTGTGGGTGTGTGTGTGCGCGCTTTCAGAACCTGATAAAGAACCTGCCGGAGCAGAAAGAGCTAAGTGCGCTAGCGGAACTCAAGAGTGACTATGAAGAGCTGTGTGAGCCGGAGCAGTTTGGGATCGTGGTAAGTAACGGTGACGCCCAGGAGGCTGCCTCAGGATCAGCTAGGAGCCACGCACATGTATTCACACCCACACGCTCGCACTTACACCCACCCGCTCTCTCTCTCTCTCTCGCACACACACACGCACACGCACAAACACATATACACGCACACACCTACACACGAGAAAGAGAGAGTACTTAATTGGCTTTTAATGCCAGAATTTTCCCCACCCATTCCCTTTGATCTCTTCCAATCTCTTTATCTCACCCAACCCTAGTGTCTCTCCTCCTCATAGTATGTCAAACACCCTTACTTGGCTTGCTCTTCATCTGGTGCTCAGCCTCAGAGGAGACGAGGAAAGAAAGAATAGATTGAGAAGGAAACATGGTGGCATAAAGGCAGTTTTCAGGCCCCTCTCCAGCATCAGACCTGTTCAATATATAAAGAAAGGCTGTATGTATAATTGAAAGAGCCGGAATATAAAGGGCATTTTAGATAGAGCCAAATATGATAGCCGAGCCATAACTGACTAGTCCTCAATTGTGTTTGAATAACAAACATTTGTTTTAATGAGGATCATCATGATTAAATTAATGAAATGCTATTAATACCTTTATTCAATTTATTTTTATCAATTTAGCAATTTCAAAGTTTATGAAATGTGGAACGTATCGACACAATGACACATAGTTCCACTAGGAAATAAAGCTCAATTGTTAATTCATAGTCCCCACCCTTCCATTCTACACCAACCCTGTCACCATCTCCCTTTTTCACTATCTCCAATTGTATGTTTGCTAGCATATATACTAGCATGTATTGGTGCATGTGAGGTTTAGGGGCGAATGTATTCAGCAGGGGCACAACAACATGGGTTTCATATCCAACTTCATCCCAAACAGAAGTATATGTTTATGTAGCATCATGAGTTGGTGGACTGCCTGTTGAGTGCTACATTATGCATGCATCCGTAGATTATATCCTCTATCACGTAGCTCATTTGCAACCAAACTCGGTTTATTTCCTTCCGATGTCTCTGTTCTTATTAGTCAATGTTGTCCATGCAGTCGTTTTACACCCAGCCTCTGAGGCCATGCAGACATGTCTGCGGAAGTATTGATTGGAAAGTTGCATTATTTAGATAGGAATCTCTTTAGTGGGCGGTAATATCTTCTTATTTTCCCTGATGAAGAAACCGCTGTGGGCTTGAAACTGTCAAATATCCCTAAAGCTACATTTTGTCCTTTAGCTTGGATGGCATTGCGGGAAGGGCTACATTTTAGAAACAGGAATGCAACAAAAATGAATCTCTCTAATTTGATACCCCCCCCTATTAGATGAGCTCTGTGAAGCTGCTGCGTCCGCGCCTCAATGGCATCCTCTTCAAGCTGACCTTTGAGGAGCAGGTCAACAACATCCGACCAGACATCATGAATGTGACGTTCGCTTGTGAGGAGGTGAAGAAGAGCGACAGCTTCAGCAAGTTGCTGGAGATAGTGCTGCTGTTTGGGAACTACATGAACGCAGGCTCCAGGAACGCCCAGACCTTTGGCTTCAACATCAACTTCCTCTGCAAGGTACGGCTGCCTGTTGCTAAGACATCGCAACTAGATAAATCGTTTTTGCCACTGTGTTTTCTGGAGTTTTAAATGTCACAGAAGAAAAACTAGAATATGACTAGTTTTGAATCATTACCATATTTGATATAGTCACACTGACGTTCTGAGCAAGACACCCTGCTTCAACATATAATTCCAACAATTAACTAGAGTTTAAAATGTCCATGTGTCCCATAAATGTACTTAATTGTTTCATCTATTTTTAGCTGTGTTGCTCGCTGTTTAAGGTCTGCGCCGACATAGCATTGCTTTTATTTTCTTATTTGTGCTGCAACGGTGCTCGCGTGAGATTAGCAGCTGGCCTGGTAGGGGGTTGGGTGCTGAACGCATGCATTATGGCAATTTGTTTTGTGCCGTGCATAAATGGAAGAAGCCAGGTGGTTGCACCTTGAGTTACAGTGACCTTTGCCAAATCATTCAGTATTCACAAGATGTTGCAAGAATAACAATGTGTTATCCAATTTCTCTTAAATATGAACTTGATCACCGGAAAACGTTCAACTCAAGCGCAGTCGTCATTGTATGAAATGATGAATCTCAAATACGACAATAACAATAATATTGACTTGCCTGTGTAGCCCAGCGTCACACACCACCACGCGTCAGTCACTGCACAGGAGTCTATGAGTACCTACGCTCTTTGTCCGTGGAGCATGACTCAAAAATAACACTTCAGCTCTCCTTCACTCTTACTAATCTGTACTGTACACAACACCATTCTTCACGTGGGACCCTTTGACCCGACGCTCAACATCAATCACTCCTTGGTGAGCGAATGATATGACTGTAAGGGGAAGAACCCTGCAGGTGAGACCAGCTCAGAGGCTGCTTTGTAGCCAACGTGCAGCTACACAATGTGTGTGTCAAAATCACACGGTGCCCGTGGGAAGCGGATGGGGCTGAGTCAAGTGTCATCGCAGAAGCTGGCCAAGCCTCAGGGGGCTGATTGGACAATTATAGATAGACGGGGTAGGGAAAAAATGTCCAATCTTCCACTCAGGTAAATCAAGTAAATGGCCCCCTGAGTGGCGGGCCTGGGCTACCTAATGGGCTCATCAGGAAACAGAGGCTTGGCAAGGAGGGGAAGGGGACAGAGCTGACCCTTCCACCTCTGGACTCTCGCCGTCCCTTCATGGGTCTCCCAGGGGGCCTACTCTGCTAAACGACTTCCTGAATTCTGGATATTGACTGTGTTTCTTACAATAATCTTGACATTGGTTGCCAATGAGTCACTGGGCTGGAGGGTGAACGAGAGGTTAGCATATGCCATCATGTTACCCTGTATGAATTTGACATTGTTTGTTTTTTATGTATTTTTTTTATCATGCAATGAGTTATGTTTATTTTTTTTTTCTCTTTTTCCCTAAATGGTAGGCTAACACATTGTATATGGGTAAAGGATCTTTTGAATATGCAAGATAGCTTATTCCACAGAAAGGAAGTAGTTTGACAAAGCAAGGCTTATTTTCTTTTATACATAGGATTATATACTTATATTTTTCAAATTAAGTTAGAACCATCAGTGACACATGTTAATCACTCTTTTACTTAGGCAAAGAAAACCATATAACACGATTGGCTGGGATGAAATACCCTGATGTCATGATTCGAACAGAACATGCTGCCCAATTGAAACAGATGTTTCAGATGTTATTGTAACACCAGGTTATGGAACCCCTCATATGTGTCCCTGGGAAAGGCTGGCTTTTAAGACCATCTGGAAGTTTCTTAAAGTAATGTTTAGAGAAGTGTTAATGACTCCCACCATTACACTAACCACCATTCAACACCATAGAAACATATGGTAGTCACCCGACATGTTACTTGCATAAATTTGTTTCTGATAATGGTATGTCTTTGTTCGTGGGTGTGTTTGTATTTGTCAGCAAGACAGAGACAGTGAATAATGTATGGCTTTGCTTGCTGTGGGATCTGTTTTAACAGACCCTGTAGCTGTGCTTTACACTACACACCTGCATTTTGATTAGTGTATCATCTCTAGTCTGGTAATCAACTGTGTGTGTGTGAGGCAAAAGAGCAAAGAGGAACATAAAAACTAACATGTGTGTTTAGCTGCTTTACTTTCTTGGATTTGTGTCATCTACTTGAAAAAATTAAGTTGTGAGAAGATAGTTGACATCTTTCAGGAAAGGGAGACTAACAAATACGCACAAAGCAACTTCAGGTAAAAATGAACTAGTTAGGGAGAAGCTTATCACTCTCTCAGACCACCTTTCAAAGGCTTTAAATTTGACATAAAGTTCATTCAAAGTGGATTCTTCCAAGAATTACTTGCTGGATGTATCACATTTTCTGAGATGGATGTCATAGACTGGTAAAAAGCAACAAATGTGTGCGCGCCGGGCTGAATTTGACGTCCTACACTTTTACGTCATACATTATTTATAAATTATTTATCAACTAATTTATATTTGTCTCATCAAGTAAAGATCGGTAAGAGCACCGGTTTAAATTATGTTGATTTTAGATGCAGGTTTTAAAACCAAAACCAAGTGGCTTCACACCATAGTGGTTTCCTCAAGATCTATAAAAAATAAATAAAAAAATTTAAATCATAAAAAAACGTGTTCTCTATTGTTGAGCAGATGTCGTTAACAAGATAAACAATGATTATCCACCATCATCTCCCCCAATCCTCCCCCTCTCTACCTCAACCCAGGCTATAGCTGATCTGTGGCTTGTGGCTCAATGATTTTCACTTGTCCCTGTACCAAAACAAACTGGGCTAAGACAGTGGCTGAGGTTTGAGATTACCAAGCCGTCTGTTGCTGTAGACCGGGCTCAATGCCACTTGCACTCGGGAGCTTCTACAATGCCAACTGTCAGTCAGCCCACCAATTCCCTGATACCTTCTCTCTTTCTCTTTGCTCCTCCTAGTCCTTTACCTTCCCCCCCTCTCTCTTATATTTATTTATTTTGTATTTGTTTTGTTTTTTGTATGTGTTGCTTGACCTTTTTTTTTTCTTTCAATTCCCTATTATGCATCTCAGTGGAGGTTGTAATGCAGCACATAGCCTGCCTCTTCACCTAGAATGATAAGTATTCTAGAATGGATGCATGGTATTACCCTAATGTGCCTGGGATTTGGTGCAATGCTATCTTAAGGCAATTCATGATATTGCAGAGTAAAAGCTATGTCTTCACAGTGCATATACTCAGTGATCAAATTAGGAACTATATTTGGCTTACCCAAGCAGAACACAGTACCTTCAAGTTATAATTATAGAACATTTCCATATTGTGTAAAACGGTGTACCCTTAGTCGCAATAGAATACTAGTTATGTTAAGTCCATTAGCAACCCACAAATAAAGTTGTAAAGGTATGACTGAATCAAAGACCAGGGAAAAGCTAAATGAATCTATTCAGCACATACACAATCACATTTAACCTCCGTACTCTGTGAACAACTATATTGATGTTCCAACGACATCCTGTTTTGTGTGGCCAGTATTCTTCCATCCGGAATAATTTAATAGTGAATGTTTTGCTGCGATATTTTTTGCCAATGCGCATGATCAATGTCGGGGAAATCGTACACTTTTCATTCCTGGAGGCACGAATGATCTGCTACCCTGGTCTCAGCGAAGTGCCATGATGTCAATGATCTTCACCTCGCTGTGCTAATCAGCTTGCAACGCTGTCAGATAATCTTAATGACTGCCTAATCACCAGAAACGGCAGGGTTGCACCACTTAGATGGAGCCAGCCCACTGCACTGAATAAATGTCTGCGACGTGCTCTCATTCCTCCCCCACCTCGTCCCGACGCAGGCCCAGGCTAAAGTTCCCGGACACCTCTTTAAATCATTAACTCAAATTATGAGAAATAGCCAAGCTGGGGGCTATCAGCGACACAGCCATGTGGTGGATGGACTGTCTAGCCAAGTATTTTGTTTGGTTTGTTTTTCTCTCCCATATCTCTCTAATATCTTCTTGCTTTGGTGTTGATTAGTTATGATGCGAGTACCATTGATCACCAACCACGGCCTGCTTTCTGGCCCTCTACCACAATCTGGTGCCATTTTAAACAATGCAAGTCACAGGGCAAAACGGCCCATTCATTTTAAAATGCGTGCTGCTCCCTCACTCCTCCTAGCATATTGTTGATCTGAGCCAACAAATGAAAAACAATGCCGCAAAGAAGCACTTTTGCATTATCATGTGGTAATGATAGTTTGGGGTATAACAATAAACAAATTAAAATTTGAAATGCATGAAATTAAATTGTGATTACCCAATGTGAGCTGATGATTGATCCTCATCTAATGAACGTGTGTGTGTGTGTGTGTGTGTGTGTGTGTGTGTGTGTGTTTGTGTGTATGTGTTCGTGTGTGTTCACATAGTCTGCATATGCTGATTATGTCTGTGTGCCAGTGTGGATTCAGTTGGCACAGTTGACTAAGGGGTGTATATGGCAGGGATTTTGTCGGTATGGGTGCGCAGAGGTTGGTCGTGCTAATTAGCTCTCCCAGCAGCATGGCAGTCACAGTGGGGAATGAATGTGGAAAAAGTTACATACGCACTGAAGTGGATACACTGGCAGACACACAAACACACAGAGAGACTTAAAGGCTGGTTTGCTGTACCATTGAGGAGCGTGTCTCAGTGGGGTGTGACCAATGTTCCGCACTTTTACAACATTCAATTTATGCAATGTACAGTAGCAATCGAGCATCCTAACAATGTGACACGTATCCTGCTGTCGTCCCACCTACGTCGAACAGCTCATCGTCTAGTAGCTAGCAGCATGCTAGTAGAGACGACCACTGTGACTGATCATTGACCCACACACGTCTGGTGAGTTCATTGAAACCCGCTACATGTAGCCAAATGGTGAGCTGTTTCTTTAAGCGTGGTTGTTGGTATTGTTTAAAGAACGCAAAGTGAATCAAGTCCGACAATATGGTGTCTTCATTCCATGGATCAGAGTTTACAATATGTTTTTGTTGTTGTTGTTGTTTTTTTGGCTTTATATAGAGTACAGGCTTGCAGAATTCCCTAGATAACAACTGCTGCACATGTCAAATAGATGTTTTGTTAACGTGATCCATACCTATTGTCCTGGCTTCATATGGAGAACTTGATAAAGGGTTTGAAAATATGATTGTACAAAGGCGATGAGCTTGTTCTCCACGTCACTCCATTGACTACACTGGCCATGACTACCTCTGAAGTAGTTGCATCCTTCATCGCACAAAGTTTATGTGGGTACGCCGAACCCGGGTGGCAATGTTTGCTGTTTAAAGGAAGACTGTAAAAAGACAAGTGTTGTTCTGTGATGGCTGTAGAAATGGGAGAAGACAGGCATGCAGTAAAACCTGCAGAGGTCGGCTGTGCTGCCTAGAGATCTGCAGGGAGAAGCCTTTCATGTTTACTATCTTAGCTTGTGAGAGTGTGTGTGGGGGGGGGGGGGGGGG
>JAVQIZ010004397.1:0-12743 GCA_036023535.2 Galaxias brevipinnis
ATGCATGTCTTTATTGTGTCTTAATGGTGTCTTAATGGATGAATACCCCCCCCCCCCCTCTTTTTTTTTTTACCCTGAGTGTATACAAAATGTGTAGGCCTACACACACACACACACACACACACACACACACACACCTGAGTAATATTGTTTAATATTACTTGTGATACGGTCCAGTGCAACATTATTTTAACAGGATTCTGAACCCCTGATAATTTTAAAGTAGTATCTGCAATATTCTCAATTGTTAGGAACGGACACCATATAATATGCTGTATTATGATGATTAAAAGTCTTAGTGAAGAGAATAGCCTTTCAGAATTGTAGGTCATAATTTTTGATTGAGTATTTTTTTTCAAACATGGATATTTATTTCTACTTTATTGTGGCATTTGAATTATTTTCTATTGTACTAAATAACATTTTATTTTACCCCTTTTAAAACTGAGAAAAACCATATTGGTCTGATTAAAACCCCAGTCTCATACGTCCGTATTTTATTGGATGATATAAACCTATGCAGCGTGTACAATATCTGATAATATATTGGCAGTACATTAGGCCTTTGTGATGAGTCACCTTAAATGTTTTATATAATGATTGATATTTTATCCCATATTGCTTTCATAAATGGCCCTTCTCTGTCACCACTTTGTTTTCAGTACACATTTTTTATTATATTGTTTATATTGTGAGAGACAGGTTAGAAAATTATTAACATCATTATATTTACCTGAAAAAAAACAGACTTGTCTGCTCAAGCCCTCATTATTTCCACCGACATTTAATGCACTTGCATTTTGCCTGTTGTTTATTGTTTATTTGTAGTATGCCACTGTATTTGTTTTATTTATATTTAATGATTGAATATAAATTCCATGGATATTAGCCTTAAATTGTGTTTTGCTTTGATTTAATGTGTTTCTGATTAGGTCTGTTGAGACCAGGTTGGTATTGGAAGAGAGGTTGTAAAGACGTTATCACACCTGCTATTTAATTGTGTGTATGTATTTAAATGTGGCTATTTAAGCAAAATTGTTAGAGGCCATTGTGGACAACTACAAGCATCAGCGCAATGCCATGCAAAGAAATTAATATGTATTTTAATGACTTCACGTAAGACCTCTGCTACTAATTTATGTTTAACAGCATGCAGTTGCATGCATTTTGATCATGACATAGTATTGTTGTGGGATGTACATTGTGAGGGTAGCAATTGTGTCCATAATTGGGAACACTATGAGATAATACATAGCTGTGGTGATGGTGAGAATTGTGGGTCTATATAGCAGGAGCTGGGCTGTATAGCACCTTAAGGGTCATCTTAGAAGATGACGAATAACATTAATTGTAACTTTTATTCACAGTAACTCAGCCAGCACTTTTAGATTGTAATATCTAAGTTGTGTTGCTTCACAGTTAGTAAACAATTGTTTTGTGAATTATCTCACCATACAGGCCTAACTGTCTTTTCCTATAATAAAAATTACCAATCTGAGCATAACTCTTTAAATTATAAAAATAAATGTATTATATTGCTCATGGCAATATTTAGTTAGCAATTTTACAGCTAAATTCTTTTGTACAAAACAAAATAGATAATGCACTTTTCCCCCCACATTAAAAAAATGTAATATAACAGTTAATTATTTGTAGATTAAACATCATAATCATTTTATGTTTTTTTTTTTTTACTGGAATTGTAATGGCATCAGTAACAACCTCTCCTTACTATCTACCAAAAGCTAGTTGCTGTCCCCTCAGCTCTGTATTAAATAAGGCAAGATTTACATTGAATCGATGCTGCCATTACAAAATGTGTTAAAGATAGACAGGTATGTTTTGTGTTTCACCTTTGAATTATGTACAAGCATAAAGAAGGAGGTTATGGGGGATTTGACGGAGGGATGGCAGTTGTCTTAGGCCAGTCTGGTGAGGAACTACTGCAATTACTGTAGCCACAGGGCGATACTATTATAATGAAAAAATAGCTGCAGTATCATGATGACTGTTATTGGCTGGGCTAGCAGTATGGGAGTAGCTATTTTTCTGCACTTCTCAGTTGTGTGTGCCCTGAGTTGCTACTAGGAGTTTATCTAACCTTTGGCCTGCTCTGAATCTAGGACGGCAGTGAAATTCATATTTATGTGAGCAGTTGTATTAAGGTCACAGAGCATTGTATAGCATATTTACTATTTACTTATTTATTTTTACATTGTCTTTTTTGAGTGTGTGTGTGTGTACAAGATGAACAAGTCAGAGTTTCATTTCTCACATTTGTATGCTCATATTTTATGGATTTGTGTGGTCCTGCACTCACGGTTTTTGTTTAACATGGGTTCACAAGGTGGTGTGAAATATTCTGGCCTAGCGGGTGAACGATAATTACGTCCACTGCGATTAGTTTAGGTTGATCCCGATTGCCTGATGTAATTAAATGTGTGACTTTATTTTCAGGTATAGAAATTAATAAGAGCACGAATGACAAAATATTTCTACAATTAGGAATGTACTGTATAGTAGGCTTGATTGACCTTGGAGTGTCAGAATATTTAAGAAATGTGAAGTTTCTGGTTGATGGCTCTTTTTGACCACAAACTGAAAAGATGCACAGCCATCTCCAGGTCTAGCCTGTATTTGAGACACTCTTCAATCACAGCTATAGTCACTGTGTGCCATGGAGAGCCCTAATTGGTGGATAATGTTCACCTGGAATAGGTCTGATCTGGTCTTGTGGGTCTGCCGGTAGTAAGTGGCTGACTCCCCCTGCCTCAGGTCTGACCGTACTTCGGCAGAGGGAAGAGAGTGGCAGCTCTGTTGAGGTACAGCAAGCAGAGCTCATCTCCTGGCAAAGGCTGCAATTTTTCTCAATCGTCTCTTTCAGAGCCTCATCACCCACCTGGCAGACCTCCACCCCTTCCTACATTGCTTCCCCCTCTCTCCCATTCCCTCTCAACCAAACCCAGCCCTCAACAGCACTGCACTTGCTTTTTTATTGAATGTTTACTATATCATGTTCTTTACTATGATAGGTATATATTGTTATCTAATCATGTAGCGATAAGGCGGAAACACTGAGTGGAAACACAGGGTCTGCTGTTAACACAGTGTTAGTAATAATTATTTGTCTCTGGTGCAAAAATATAGTAGGTTGATTTTTTTTAACCAAGCTGACGAATAAAGAAAGCTTTATCTTATGGTGTTATCAGACTAGTTTTCCATTTGTGCATCAACATTTTGATTTGAAGGCAGTCTCCTGTGTGGCTATTATTGTAAACGTTTAATTTTCAAGTCAAAGTTTTAACCGCTGAGTGGGTTCCATTTTTATTTCCTTGTAGTCGTGCATGAAAGACGTCAGTCACATCATCATCATTCATAAAAGCTGTGGTTCCCTGCCAATTTAATTTCTATAATATTTTTCCATACTCAAGTTGGCATAACAAAAAGGTCACAGAAGCTGTAGGACAAGAGTTCTACTTTGTTACTCCATATCCATGAGTATGTGTGAGTCTGATGGGACCCTCTGGCAGGGGATATTAAGGGGTAGACGCCTGCCCGTTGTTAGGGGAGTCATCGTTGTCTGTAAGGGGAGCGTCTTGGCTAGCTGGCACTGCCTTACATGGAGTGGTACAAGCAGTAGTCGGAGAACTGTTTGCTCGTAAATCAATTAAAGTCCTTGCCAAGTCTATGTGAAAGCCCAGCTCTGCCAGCTAAAGGGTAAGGACTGTGAGGTAGACAGGGTGGTTTCTGCTGGGTCTGGAGGGAGAAAGGGGTATCACATCCCAGTGAGAGAAAGGCCCCCTTCTCTGTCCCCTGGTCCTCAGCTTTGTCATGCAGTTCCTGAAGTCTGGTCTGCACTGCTGCGTTTTGCCACAGACACACAGTTGCTAGGGGCTTTAGAGAGGGGCTAAGGGTGGCTGTCGTCAGAGTGTCACTGCTCTGATGAAAACTGCACCGCGCCCTACTCATCGCGGACTGCTGGCCTGTGACTCCTTTGATTTCAGGAGAAGCAGCTGGGGAAAGCCTCACGCTTTATCTTAAGGTGATAATGTGCAGGTCCTTATCTGTATACCCTGTATTTGATTGGCAATGACCCATGGGGCTTGATGCTCTCACACTGACTTACAGATTAGACCGATAGTGATATAAATAAAAACTGAGCTAAGATTGAACCTATGTACACAGTGAGTTCATCTGTACGTTAAGCCATTTGGCTTTGGTTATTACCACCATGTCCAATTATAGGACAGCCATATTGAATCAGCCGTTCATTCTGTGCTAACTCTGAAACAGCTGCAGTAAATGCTATCACATTGAATTTAAGTCTGTTTATACTCGACACACGCCTTTCGTTGTATGCGATGACACACTCATGGTCGGTTTGCACAGTAAAATGATCCAGAATGGCCATATGGTTCACCCACTAGTGACTGGGAGGTAAAGTAGACTGCTTGTGTTTGGCTGGACTTGTGTAATTTAATGTGGCTTTATTGTCTTGCAGCTGTGAGTGCCTGTTACTGTACGCCATGTTTGACAAGAGCTTAGGTGGGGAATGTGGCTGGACACCTGCTCCACTGATGCAGTGAAGGCCAGAGGGCAGGGAAACAGTGTGCGAGTGAATACTGTGGACGTTCGAGACTAGCCAACTGTCAGCTCTCACACCGAGCTAATGTTACTGTCCCCTTACACCGCTCATTGTCTGCTCTTCACCGAGACTGTGGTAATATTGTGAGTGAGGACAATGGAGTTCTTGGTGTAGGTGACTGTAAGACGGTTTAAGTTACCCAGTTAAGACCTAGGGGGGTAAACAGTGGAGCTACGTGGCCAAAAGAATCCTCTTCTTTCTCTGCAACCCAATATGTTTCTACTTTTGTTATCTGCCTGTAAGTGACAACACACAAAGAATGTAAGACCGTGACCTTTGGTCTGTGGTCTGTGAACCCCCTGAAGTATACTCTGGGATTCACTCTTTCTCTTTGTGTCCTGAAGTTCTCTAGCTGGACCACTGTTGGACTGCTGTAGGGCTTTCCACAGGAAATGAATGTTAAAGGGATGGATCATGGCCACATGCCACAGTGTCTGCAGACACACAAATGAGAACAACAGCTGATTCATCAGCTTACGTATTGTCCCAGACCAGTCTTAATTAGTGCATACTTAGCTGTGCAAGAATACCTAGTTTTTCTTTTCCAACCTCTACTTTTGTGCTAAATTATATAAACATATGTATGCGAAAGCTCAGCATACATTTGGAAATGAGAGACAACAGGAAAATAGCTTTAGCCCATTTTGCAATCCATGGAAATAAGCAGATGGTTGTTATCTCAGCTCATAAATTCCCTTTGCCACATCTGTTCTGTTTTCATAGTGTTATGTCCATGTCGGTGCATGGGATGGTGGGGTTGTGCTCTCTCCCGATGCACCTTGCCGGGTACACAGATTTTAAAGCAATTATTGCTGTGTGCTTTTGAGTCTAAAACTCCTATGACCAAAATGAATGAAACTAATAAATGTGTAGTGGAATAGCATTAAGGAGCAACGTCAAGCTGTTCTGCAACCCCGCCCTGTGTTGCGGACCTCTGCATGGAGGGTCTGTTGTGGCCCGACCCTCCCCCAGCCCTTAGGGCTCTAATTGCCCCCTTACTCCCCACCCTCCACCACCACCACCACCACAGTTCCTCTTTGCAGCCATTTCCACCATAATAACAGCCTAGCAAGCTCCAGCCCCAGGGGCTCCCTATCCTCCCGAGCTGTCTCTCGCTTTCCTTTTGTTATCCTTCTTCGATTGGATGTGGCTCTTACTATTACCCCGGTTTTCCTCATCATCCCTACTGATTATATATATTATATTATGTTATACATCCTCCATATTATTAAAACTCCGAAATTAAGTTTGGTTTAATAGTTCCAATTTCAGATGGCTATTTGAGATCTTTGTGTATCGATGGACAATGATCTTGACTGCTAGTTGAATATTGTTTCTCAGCATAGACTGCTGGCTGCTTTTTTTTTAACCAAAATGGCAACCGTTCTGTGTATATATTTGAATCTTTATTCCTTTTTTAATCTCAGGTTTTTTCCTCAGATAGCCCTCTCTCTCTCCCCTGTTGAAGATGACAGATGATGCACTGCGGTATGAGCAGGCTGTTAATCCCCCTCTGTGGTGTTTTTATTGAAGTGTGACTGGTCCTGCAGCTATGGCTCCTGTCTTAAAGAGACCGGCTATACACAAGCAGGACTAGCGTCTCAGCTTGGAGTTTGGCACGCGTTCACTGCGGCGCCAGCCCTGCTGTCTTGTCTAATGTTGAGGGGTTGTAAGTAACGGCAGGAATTTGTTTTGCTGACTAGCTGGCATACAATTGCCATAGACAACCACCTACATCTTTTTGTCATTGATACAGCTAACAATATAGCCATACTTTCTAGTATTGTAAGCCCACGCACATTGACTGCCATCCTTCATTTTTGATGACAGATGAGTTGAGCTGGTAGTGTAGCGAGGGAAATACTTACTAGGGAAATAGTTTGGTTCTTCCCTCAGGCTAATGGTCTGAGGGTGCCAGGGAGACTGCATTGGTCCTCCTTGCTCTGCTCTGCTATGCTCTTCTAAAGCTGGGTGACAGAAGTAGGACATGGCTCCAACCAATCCACCTCTGCCTAAGAGATGGAGAAATGAGAAAGAAGATGATGGTGGGGATGTTGATGTGTGAGTTTAGGAGCTCATTAGAGTGTGGATATTGAAGTAAGCTAATCTGGCATACATTCAATAGTTTTGTAGATGAAAAAAATAGATCCTTTTAATATTTTTAAGATTAGCCATCTCAGAATCTTTACTGATATCGCCTTCATTTCCTATACAATATAGATTTTACCTGTCTAGCTGACGGACTTAGTGTTTTATTTACTGTTGAAATAAATCCAGTGCACTCCATTATACATCCCCCCCTGGGAAAAGCGTGAGGTTGAATCCAGGCCAAGCCTCCTAATCGGCTTTATCTCAGGAAGCTTACAGCCAATTAGCACGTCCAGAGTCATCAGACTACGTTGCACTCCTCCTCCTCCTGTGCCACTTTCTGGATCCTTGTGTTCAGCTTGCACTGCATGTGACTTTTGACATCTGTGACCTCACCCAGCTTTCATAGATTATGTGGGGCCTTCTCACCACATTCGGTTCCTTTCTACCGCCGAGACAGATGTGAGTTTGGAAGGGAGCTGCTTATCTTCACCAACTTAGTAATGAGGCAGTGGAGGAGATGGTGTGTGTCTAACGAGGTTTAATAGCAATGGAGAGTGCCTCTTCTGTTTTGGGAATACATTACATAATATCGAAGCCACTCTTTCAACCTATCTGCATGGCATCATGGCAGCATGTCAACAGTTATTGTGGATGCAATTAAACACCATAGTAAAACTAGTGATATTTAAAGCTAATATAGTTCTTCCAAATGTTCAGCATTCAGGATAGGAGTTGGGTTGAATTTTAACACAGCAGAGAGCTGGAGACAATTTTGGCAAATTGTTTATGGTCACACTTGCCCAAAGCAAGTCCATCAGTGCTGAACACCACCAGCTTCTGCTGACTATCGAGCCTGCACACAGATGAAGATGTTGACAAATGGATTATCATAACACTCTTCCTATCGATTTATTGACAAGTAATCTAAATATAAAATATTTTCTGCATCTGCTAAAATGTTGTCTCTCCTTTCATGCTAATGACCATTAATACATTACATGTCACAGCAGCAAGGTGCTCTCCATATTTATCCATTTTATTTAGTCGCACAAATAGTCTAGGTGCAATATTTTATGGGCTCTCCTTTTTGGCATAGGACTAGTATGGATTTCATCAGTTTTTTTATTGACCTTATTGTTATTTCAGTTGTGTGTTTTTTTCCCAGTGTGTCCTGATCCTATTGACACACAACACGACCCTTAACCATAACTCAAGGTTGCTGCTGGGCAAGGCAGTCCTAGAAAATCAAATGAAATATGAATGTGCCATCTACTGCCTACACAGTCATCAAAGATTCATGTCATTATACTCTCAGTTACAGAGCATTAGCAAGCCATCATGGAACTCTTGTCCGTTTTTGATTGAATGGTTATTGTGTGTGTGTGGGGGTGGGGGGGTGGGGGGGGGGGGTGTCAGAGGTTTTTAATTGTACTGTGTGTGTGTGTGTGCGCACGCGCTTATACAAACCTGCTAAATCTTTAAACAATAAGCTTTAATGTGTGTTGTTTTAAAGAACAAAACATTACCACATTCTAACTTCAAAGCAGATTCTTATCTGATATATGAGAAATTATTAGTGACTTTTCACTGCAACCACACATCTCACGTCTCAGATTACACTGTTAAGAAATGACTTGGAATCTACAGAATGTAGGCACCTGCCCAATGGAGAGAGGCTGATGGTATCGCCTATAAATTAATTAGAAAGGTCTATAGTGCAGGAATCAATAAGAAAAACCTATTTACTCTGGATTAATTGGGACTTGGTGCCTGGCATGAAATAGGTGCTCTACTGAAAGAGTGAGTGAAATCAAGTCTGGAATAACAAAAATTATGTTTTCACTGTTCTGTCAGTGATGAAGCACTGTGGCTTAAACATTTGAAACATGAACAGTGTGATTTTAGCGGCATACGTTTTCACAGCCGTCATGTCCTTTTGTAAAATCTATTATTGTACGTTACAGTTTCTCCATAAAATCACCCCATCACATGCATGCCAAACATATTTGGGCTAATGATTGCTGCAAGGCTTGTGTTCAAGGGCAGAACCGAAGCCTAGAATAAGCACACGCAAACCACCAAATGCCAGTTGCAGTGGCAGGACTGGACCCCCTGCTGTGGTCACGCTGTGGGTTAGCTATGCTTCTGTGTTGGGGGCTAATCGCTGTTTTGATTAGTCTTTTTTACCCAATCTGTTTGGACTTGGGGAACCGATCCCACGGCCATGTAGTATGAAAGGATTTATCAGCTTAAGCCGGTTGTAAGGAGCACAAGGTCTCATCTTTTCTCTGAGGAGAGAGAGTGGCCCTCGGACACAAGTGTCCAGGCAATTAGAGACGCCGCACCCTCAAAGACAGATTACTGGCACAGAGAGCCATGGCCGAGCTCTTTCTCTCCAGCAATTGTTAACGCAAGCTCAGAGCTCAGCCGCATAATGATTGGCCATTCTCAGCATGCATTGGAGCAGGAGATAATTTGACACAGGCAGGGAGCTCCTGTGTGGGGGAGGCCAACAGGATGCTTTATAAAAAACAACTGATTGACTATTTATTAACTTTTTCTGGTACTTTTTAACCCTCATGTGGTAGTCAGAGAATCATTAGAATGTTGGTGTTTCAATTTATATTTTTGTTATGTGGCTTGTACTGCACTTGTTCATTCGGGGTGTTATTTATTGTAGAGTTTTTTTTCTTCTTGTGTCTGTTTAAAATCACTTGTTTTTATTCTGTCCTGCTGCCTATCTTGGCTAGGACTCTCTTGCAAAAGAGATTCAATGCGACCTTTTGGTTAAATATAGGTTATAAATAAATATTTAGCAAATCCTATGTAAGACTTTTCCAAATGTAGTGTTTAAATCTAATGCTAACTAAACGGAACCACAGGACCAAAGCGGCTGTAAAAGTGTGATCCCACTTCCATGATAAATTATTTTCTTAAAAAAAAAAAAAAGGCTGATCAAAGAATGTTGTCCTCCCTGGTCCAGCAGGGTGTTAATTCTAGCTGTAAAGGAGAACGCTGAGGCCCAGTTATAACACAGACTGAATATTTATTAACCGTCCCTCAGCACCATGGCCCACCGATCTCTCACTCGCCACCTGCTCATTTGACAGCCCCGCTGTTTTTTTTTTGTTTCGTTTTTTTTCAGAACCAGCAGGTGTGCTTTTTAAGTTCAAGGGCATTCGGTTCAACTCTAACAGGCCTGTCTCTGTAGTGGTCAGACAGCTTATTTTCTCCAGAGACAGATTGTGTCCACTGCAAGGTCATCAAGCTTTCATTCTGGTAATGTCTGTTGTGGCGTGTGCATGTGAACTCCTGTAGAGGCATAGGAGGCGGTGAACTGGAGCAGAGGAAAGGCTTACTGTAAAGGAGAATGTTTCATATCAAGAATGTCGATAGTCCTGACTCCTGCCAACTTCCTTTCCTCCTCTTTTCTTTTGATGTTTTATATGATTTTGATGAATTTCATGCGGCAGTGTTTTAATGGCAAGGTTTGTTGGCAAGATATGTCTGAAAGTTCAGTAGTAGCCAAGTATGACAGTTAACACTGAAATTATAGTGGGTAATGAATAAAACTATACACAGCACTATTAAGTTAGGAGATGCGTGTATGTGTAATTCATAATGACTGTGTTTAATGGTTTGGTCTACTTCATAATTTATACAACAAATGCTTTAGACATTGTAAAACTCCTTTTGTCCTTTTTAAAAGTGCTCCATATCTGTGTTTAACTCTCTCTGGTTCAGCCCTGGAGAGAGAACGTCCTCCCCCACCCTGTATTCCATTCCTCCCTCCAGGTGTTGCTACTGAATCTGCAGCCAATATGTTTTTCAGATTGATAGAAATCTTGTACAAAAATTCCATAAGGGGAGCAAATGCACTTTCCCGTAACTTCCTATGAGTTGTCCCACTTCAAAACATCTGTATAGTGTTCAGAACATTATACGTAGATATACAATGATATTGAAAAGAGGCTTAAAAGGAAAGAATCCCCCTCCTACATCTGGTGGTACAATGCAGAGTATTGCTCAGCTAAGATCTGCCAGTGGGTTAGAAAATATGTCCTTAATGCTCACTGTAATTATCCTCCCTAATTACTGGCTTTGGTGAGGATCCATATCAAAGCGGTGTGCACCATCACTTTGGATTGTCTAAAAGGCTATTAGTGGTGAACCTAACATTCTTAAAAGGTTCAGCTCTGCCCTGTCTGAATTGATGGAACTGCCTCTGGAGGCTTTCTGTACCGTCCTAGATGTTGTATTTTTGAAGTGTATTTTCTCTTTAAATTGCAAGAACATGGGTTAAAGGTAAAAATGTTGGCCTTTAACCTCACAACTTATCTATCATGCTCTATGAGAAGCCAGGGAAAAACTATCAAGCATTCATAAAGCATAATGTGTTCATTTTGATTCAGCAACCTTTAAAGGCAGAGCAAACAATGCTCACATGTGGTATACATACAATACAGCCCCCTGCCCTGGCCTGCTACTTCATGACAGTTGCCTGTTTCTTTCACAGCTGAGAGCGCAGCCAGGTTTTTTGGCTGGCCCCGCAAAGCTTGGAAGCTAGGAAAGCAAAGCAGGTTAGGTCAATGTAGGGTTTGAGGTAAAAGATTGCAAGCCTATTGTATCCAATTACTCACCAGTTATCAGAGAGGCACTAAAATATTGAGTTATTATATATGAGAAAAATCCTCAAAGGATACTCTAAACGTCCGAAAGGTAGCTGAATGCATCTGTGATCTGAGGTTTTGCTGTATTTTTTTAATGCGCCAATAATATAAATCAGAGTGATGGTCAATTTTACATTTCTGAATATTTTAATGATTTTAAAACATTCCTTCCCACCCCCAACCACACAACACACACACATACACAAGAATATGCCCGCTTTGGCTTTTAGCCTATAAGGTGTAGCTTACTGTTTGATTTATTATGATGCAAAAGGGTCAGAGGTTTTAGCTTTGTTTTGTTTTGCTTTTCAGCCTCCCGGAGTGGATGTTCCCATTTCTCTCTTCCTCTTCCTATTTTCTTTTTGATGTACCCATGAGTCACTTTGGCCTTGAAAGCCAAACTTGCTGTACTAGAATATTCTTTTAATTGGGCTGCCATGGCTCCTTTGTGACTCCAGATTGTGGGGAGGCTGATGGGAAAACAGAATGGGTTGGGAGTCAGACGTTATACCTTTTTGTTTTCTTGATTCTCTTTTGAAATGCATGGTTTGGAGACAAAGGGAAAACAAGCTTCCCTAAAGATGTATCAAACTTTGATCTCTAAATTGCCGCCATTGCATATCTTGACGGTTGATGTACATTCTTTGGACTCGCAAACTTTTAAAACTATGATTATGAGTGAGTAAAACGTTGGCCTGTTAAATTTCACCATGAAATGATAATGAATAAAAGTTAACATTTTACAACCATTTTCCTCAAAATCTGACTGCCATTTCTAAATAGTAGAAATCCACTCCACTAAAAGCCTGAACTATATGCCACACTGGCCACACTGGAGTAATATTGACCCTGGATTTTGGTTTACACTTAGTGGTGGCAGCTGAGGTTATGGGGGAGTGTTTCCTATGGTTTTGGTTGGCCCTTTGTTAACAAACAGTAAGAAGAGCTAGGGTTCTACCAGGAGCCATTGCCTACTACTACGCCCGTCCTCCGTAAAGTGTGGGCAGTGTAAATACTATGCCTCTGTGTTGAAATAATTGCTGTAAAATGTTTGCTTACTCACTCCAGCACTGCCACTGCAGTTGTTTTGTTTTGTTTTTAAAATAATTTAAACAGGATATAATGTTCATGTACATTTGTTCTAATTGAGGGACCATGTAGGTCAGATTGTGGCTGTCTAACAGTGAGTTGCTGTGCTTTGGGGCCATTTTGTTAAGTAAATACATCCATCCATCCATTAGCTATACCGCTTATCCTATGCAGGGTCGCGGGGGGGCTGGAGCCTATCCCAGCCGACACAGGGCGAGAGGCGGGGTACACCCTGGACAGGTCGCCAG
>JAVQIZ010004401.1:0-10531 GCA_036023535.2 Galaxias brevipinnis
GTTCTGTGGGGCTCTGGTAGGAAGGGCATCTATTAATACATGGCTCACAAAGTGGATCCCCTGTGAGCTGGGCTACACTCCCTGTCCTCTGCTGCTAACCCATTTCCTATCAAGGTTGATGGAGAGAGAGACTAGGCGATGCAGAGAGGGAGAGCTACAGATAGAGGGCAACACACAAAAAAAGAGAGAGAGAGAAGCGAATAGTTATAGTGTTGAAAAGTTGATGGAGAGAGAGCCCTGCGTTGGTTCGTTCCTAAAAGCTATGAGGCCACAGATCTGTCCATCATCCCTCTATCTTTCTCTGACGGTTTTCTGGTCTCTCTCCCCTCTTTCTCCCTTCTCTTAGGTGGCCATTAAGTCGATCAGGAAGGAGAAGATTAAAGATGAGCAGGACATGGTCCACATCCGCCGGGAGATAGAGATCATGTCTGCCCTTCGTCACCCCTACATCATCTCCATTTATGAAGGTAGGACTAGGGGGGCGAGGCTGTGTGTGTGTGTGTGTGTGTGTGCGTGCGTGCGTGCGTGTGAGTGTGTGTAAATGTGCACTGTATGCCTATTGGGTGGGGTCTACATTTATGCAGTATGTGTGCGTATCTTTTTTGGGGTTGTTATTGCACACACTCTGATCTTCCATCATGACAATATCACAGATTTTGGAAGTAAGACAAGTTTCAATTACCCCTTGTCAGACAAGATGATCGATGTCAATATTATGACTGAGTTATTCAGGTAAGTAGGTAGGTAAACGTAGCCTAGCTTAGCAATAATGGCTGTAAACCAGCCTTACATGCTGGAGTGGCTCCATCAAAAGTCAGACATCTCTAATTGCATAATTGCTCGCAACCTGACAGCACATTTAAATTTCAATAAAACTACAAAGAAAATATCATACCGCTCATACTAGACCATAGAGTATGTGTCTGCTCCAAAACACACACAAGCTGAGACTTGATGGACCTAAACAGAGTGGAAACAGCAATAGAATAATGGAGAGAGAGAGTGAGAGGGGGAGGAGGAGGGGGGGGGGGGGGTTTAATGTGATTAAATGTAATCGAGAACAACATAAATTATTTCGCTACATAGAGATGTAGTTTCAGGGCATGCAGTCATGACAATATGTCAATATCTAACACTGTACCACGTAGGCCTGGGAGGATGGCACTTGAATCTGTTATTGAGCGGCTACTGTGCTACAATAGTTGCCAGAGAGAGAGGGAGGAAGAGAGTAACACACACACACGCACGCACACGTACACACACACACAAGATAGGGCAGTGTCGATATATCCGCCACTTACAATATTACGTAACGCCAGACCTCTTGTCCTCCGTGCCCTCCTCCTTTCCTCACCCCACCCACCTGTCACTGCACCATCCTCCGTATGACTCTACCCACTGCTCCCTCCCTCGCTCCCTCCCTCCCTCCTCTCTACGCCTCACACCGTCAGGTCCCACACACGCTGACCTGCTGTCAGAGAGCTGTGCTGTGTGGGGACAGAGGACAGACAGGAACAAGCCACTCTGTGTGCCACCATACTGTTCTGACCATACCAAAGCGGAGGCTATGAAACGCTTGCTAACAGTTGAATGAATTTGACCCCACACAAAAGACACTTTGCTAAGAGCAAAGCACATTGTCTAAAGTGTCTCTCTGCCGACCCTGAACTCTCCCTCTCTCTCTGCCTCTCTCTCTGTTTCTAGTGTTTGAGAACAAGGATAAGATTGTGATCGTGATGGAGTACGCCAGCAAAGGCGAGCTGTACGACTACATCAGCGAGCGGCGGAGACTCAGCGAGAGGGAGACCCGACATTTCTTCCGACAGATTGTCTCGGCTGTTCACCACTGCCACAAGGTAATGGCCGCAGTGAGGGACGTTGAGGGAGCTGGAGAGTGGGAGTTGAGGGAGCTGGAGAATGGGAGTTGAGGGAGTTGGAGAGTGGGAGTTGAGGGAGTTGGAGAATGGGAGTTGAGGGAGTTGGAGAATGGGAGCAGCAAAGATGACTTTAGAGGAGGGTGGTTGAAGACAGACTTGTATAAGGAGGGGTTCAGTGATTTTTTAAAAACGGCCTCAGCTTGGAGATAGAGACGGTGATTTTTCACGCAAAACATATAAATTGTCTGCCACTGTTAAACGTGGTGGACCGAGAAAGATTGTACTTCACACAACGACGTCTGAAAAAGAAAAGAAAAATAATTATGACATTATCCATTGCATAAGGGGAGTGGATGATGTCATGGTGTGCTGATGTCATCACATCCTCAGCTAGGTCGGGTTGGCAGGATACAAACTTTCACACCATAACACACACACACACACACATACCAGCTGGTTCTGACTTCACTAAGCTACGCCGAGGGCAAACATGTGTGGATGCGTGTGTTTGTGCGTGTTTGTGTTTGTATGTGTCAATGGAGAGTGCAGCGGAGTGGAGAGAAAAGATCAGGAACCCTTTGACAGCCATTGAGGAGGTGTGGGACTTCCTGCTTCCTGTACGCGGGTGTTTCTGTGTGCGTCCTCCTGTACAGCATGTTCATCTCTTTGATAATGACAGATAGTGAGTAGGGAAAGACCAATGTCTGTCCCTGTGTTCCTGGGTTTTTTAACAACCATGCTCTCACCCGTTTTCAACACGTGCTTCTGCTTGACTCAATTAGTTACACCCTGCACATAGTGTGTATACCCAGTGCCAAAGTCCTTCATGTGGTTTCTGCCATAAGCCATGATGAGCTCACTTTCTGTTGCTGTGCACCACATGTTCAACCCCTGTCTGGGGGGACATACAAAACATTAGTACACACCCGTGCACACTTGATAATAACAGCCGGATTCAATACAGCGTCTGTGTCGATAAGCTGCTAATATGTAGAACCCACTTTGAAAGGGGGCCAGTGGTTGACCTGGCCACGTTGGCCGAGCAGACACTGTTCTTTCAAAATGGGTTGCATTAATAAAACATGTCCCTGTTTCACTGTGTGTGTGCAGAATGGGGTGGTGCACAGGGACCTGAAACTGGAAAATGTGCTACTGGACGAGAACTGCAACATCAAGGTGAGATAGAACAGACTGTCTCTACTGTGAATGTCTTCTCTTTCGTCGCTTCATATTTAGTGCAACCCATAATGTCCTAGGAGGATTTGATGTGATGTTGCTATGCAGTATTCATTATCAATACTGAATCCTCTTTGGTCTGTCTTTCACTTTATACATCTAATCTATACGGGAGGTTCTGACATGTGGCGTTGCGGGGTCTTTGGCCCTGGCAGCAGACTGTGAGGCCTACGAACACGTTTCCCTGCTGACTCCTCGTCTACGCCGTCTCTCTTTCAGATAGCAGACTTCGGCCTGTCTAACCTCTACCACAAGGACCAGCTGCTCCAGACATTCTGTGGCAGTCCGCTGTACGCCTCCCCAGAGATCGTCAACGGGAGGCCCTACCACGGGCCTGAGGTACCACGGCCTGTTTGTTTCCCCATCAAAACCTGCTCCGACATGGATCTCAAACCCAACCTCAATAGCCCTATAACAGGCTAACAGCATGTTGATTGAAAAAGTATACCTGTGCAACTACAAGAGACTTAAAAAAAACTAGCTGATGACTAGCTGATAGCTGAAGATGTGGAGAATGGATGTTGAGGAGTTCATTTTTGGCCCTAGCATAGGACTAATTAACTGTAATTTCCCCTCTAAGTACCAAATCTGTAAATAGACTTCTGAGAGTCAGAGATAAGAATCTGGAATGGGAGGAAATATGAGGAAACCACCGCAGTCTGAGTGAAATTCCCTGTAACCGTCGAAGGGGAAAACAATAGCAGCTCTCCCAGGGCACTCTGACACAAGAGTGTGTGTGTGTGTGTGTGTGTGTGTGTGTGTGTGTGTGTGTGTGTGTGTAATACACCAGCAAGTATGAGCAAGTTCGCTTCCTTTAGTACACTCTGTCCACTGAGAGGGTCTTACGAAATCAGCTGAACACACACAGGTCTTCATCGGGGGTCTTGCATGTCTTAATATCCCTCTGCTTAGCTCCTCGGTGTCCAAAGGGGGATGTTTTGTTGTTTTTAACTGAAGGTAGCCAAGGCAAACCTTTTTTTCCTAGTCTCCTCCGTTCTCTATGTAAACACTGTCCCCCAAGGAGCCAGGACAAGGATGTACATGTGTTTCTCAGATAGCACACTGATCCATCCCTCTCTGTCACCAGCTCAACTACCTCCCTCCTCCTTATCAGTCTGTGTTGCAAAACTGTTTTCTTAGACACACATAAACGTGCTCACTCAAACAGACCACACACACACACACACACACACACACACACACACACACACACACACAAAACAACTGTACACACACTCAAAGCACAAGGACAGCTTGCTCTGGGTGATGGAGTGAGGGGAGTCGACTTTTGTGACTAATCTTTTATTGTCCTTGAGATCAGTGGAGGTCATCGTGCCGTCTCAAGCAGGGACTAAATAACTGTCTCGTCTTAACGCTAACCGGCAAGGACCCCATCATTTCACAGACTCCACATTGGTGTGATCACACGTCAGCTGAACAGTGTCGGAGTACAGGACAGGTAGCTTATCAGCTTTAGCCGTTAACGTGACGATAGCTGTAATTGTCACGGCCGCGTCTCCGGTCCAGCGCTCCTCTTCCCTTGATTACCGATGGCTTCCACCTGTTTCCTATTATCTCCCTCTCTCTCTGTCTGTTTCTCTCTGGGTTCACTACAGGCTGGATTATTTGGTCCTCTGCCCCGTTAGTTTGACCCTATACCCCACCGTTCTGCTCTGTTGCATATCTTTTTTTCTTTATCGACTGGGTTTTCACTCCCGTCTGTTGTTGACCTGGGGTTTTCCTGCTGATTCCACACTGTAGTAGATGAAGACCTCAGCAATTGCATCCGGACTACGTAGAATCATTGCAATAATGAGCGGTTTCAAGGAAAAGCTTTTCAATGTTTTCAAAGTATTGTTACACAGATACTAACTAAATGTGAGCCATTCCCAGTGAGTTGCTGAAATCTGCTTTTTATTTTGTTTTGTTTTACCAAACTCACCTTTTGTTAACTTATCAGGAATGCTCTTCTTCAAAAAGAAATTGTGTTTGCATGCATAGCAGACTGGCCCTCTTCCCAAGTCAGTGCAGCAATTAATTTCATAGGGAGGGAGCAGAAAGAGAATGGTACCTCTTATATACAAAACGTCCTGCTTTGAAGCTGGATATGGCAACTAAATGCCTCTTTGTTGTGCCAATTAATATTTATATGAAGAGCCAGAAGCCCATAGTAAAGTAGTAGGGTTTTTGTGTTTGCTCAGGTGGACAGCTGGGCTCTGGGTGTGCTGCTCTACACGTTGGTCTACGGCACGATGCCCTTTGACGGAGGAGACCACAGCAAACTCATACGGCAGATCAGCAACGGAGAGTACCGGGAGCCAACTCAAACCTCCGGTAAGGCTCCATTTCCTCAGCGGCCTCTTTCTCTGAATTGTTTCTTATTTTATCCAAGGAACAATAGAGGCTGGGTTTTGAAATTATATTTATTCAGTTTACTGGTCAAAGGTTATTTTGCTTCAACATACCGCGACATTCCGCTTACTTTTTTGTGTATTATTGGGGGGAGGGGGTATTTAATAAAAAGAAAAAAGTTTAACAGTGTAATTCCGCTTCCTACCCGCCCCCCCTCCCCAAGATGCACGTGGTCTGATCCGTTGGATGCTGATGGTGAACCCGGAGCGCCGTGCTACAGTGGAAGACATCGCCAACCACTGGTGGGTCAACTGGGGCTGGAAGACCAGTGTCTGTGACTGTCAGGGGCCACAGAGCCAAGCCTCGCCCATGCTGGCCCGCTTCATTGACTGGCAGAACCGGACAGCCAACAGCGCCGCCGCATCCGAGTCTAGGGGCGGAGCTGGGGTCGGGTCAGGAGAACTCGGTGTGCAACCACCCCCCATTCCTCCCAGCGTCGGACGACCCAGGCTGCGGAAGTCAATGAAGGAGAATGAGGGCGGGTCGCGCCATTCTAGCTCGTCGGGGGAGGACAAGCCTCCAGGTCTGAAGAGACCCAAAGGGATTCTGAAGACGAGGGCCTCCGACCACAGGTCACAGAGCCTGGGGGAGCTGGAGCTCCGGCGCTCCTTACACTTTCAGGAGGGTGGGGTCAACTCCATGCTGGAAAAGAGAGGGGGTGAAGAAGGAGGGCTGGAGGAAGAGGAGGAAGAGGAGGAGGATGACGAAGATCAAGTTTGTTTGGGGGGGTCACCGGCGAAAATGGTGCCCACACCTCCTGTCAAGGGCATATTGAAAAACAACCAGCATCACCAGCGAGAGTCTGGCTACTACTCCTCCCCAGAGCGCAGTGAATCCACCAGACATCTAGGGGGCGACACGTTTCTGAATCCTCCGCCGGCCAGCTCGCCACACAAGAGGTTGGTCGGTCGGAAAGGCATTCTGAAACGGAACGGCAAGTACTCGTCAGCCAACCACGGGCACGACGGCCAGCACGCCCCCTCTTTGTCGTTCCACGAGCCGGGACACGTCAGCGGAGAGCCAGGCCTCTCTCGCAGCCAGAGCCGACCCTCCAGCATAGTCTCCGACGACTTCGGCCTGTCCAGCGTTTCCTTCGTGGGGCGGGACTGGCCCACGTCCGCCGCGCCGCAGCCCAGCATCCGGGCCTGCATGTCGGCCGAGGACCTACTCCAGCTGGCAGGCTTCCGAGGCCTCCAGGCTGCACCGGGGGCCATGCACGGGGGCAAAGTGACCCAGCCGTCGCCCGTCTCGCCTGGGGAGAACGGGAGCTTCTCTATGCTTGGCGACATGGATGATGTGACTCAGGTTTACCAACAAGCCCTGGACATTAGCTGTACTCTGAGAGAGACTTAGAAAGAGACAGGGGGTTGGGGGGGGGGGGGGGCGCTCCCAAACCATGTAGCATAACTGGCCTTGCCCCCCCCACTCTGTATAGTCCACGTCATAGACAGTGCTGCTTCTCAATGTTTACGTCTGGCAAAGAGGGGAGGTTGGAGCACGCGATTTCAAAAGGGACTTGGAGAAAACGCTCTCTGACGAGACTTTGTTGATCGGCGCTGTATCGTTGCGATGTCCCCGAAAAGTAGTGAAAAGTCCAGAAAACGGGATCGTGCCATCTGTCACATGTGCTTTACCCGTGGTTACACAGAACATTCTGCAGGACTCACACGTCTCCGCACACATCGTTAGACTGTTACTGTACATGCCTGTTGGAAAAAGGGCCGAATGGATTGATGTGTGCATGCTGTCGGCATCTAAGTATAGTTTTTTGAATGCGTACATTCCTTTGTCGGATAAGGAGAATCCGTATCTGTTGTGTTATGACTAGCACCGTGCAGGTGTGGAAGAATGTGACATCCGTTTTGTATGCTGTACCATTTGTATCGGCTTGGTGTAGGTATTTGCACATGGCTTTGAATAGAAGTGCCTTGTACAGTGAAACGTTCTCAACCTTGGAGCTGTAGGGACTTACCATCCAACCACTGGTTCTGGATCTCCACCATCCTGGCATCCTGACAGGGAGATTCTTTTGTCTGTGCCAAAACTACAAGGACGTTTCCAGGAAGCTTTCGCTACGATACTGTGTTTAGATCATAGTTTGGTTGCATTTTTATACAATAGCTGACGAGAGATATACTGCAGCGCTTTGCTTACTGTTGCCAAAACATTTTGAGTTTCACTTCATCGTTTGACTGTACAATGCTGTAAAAGCGTTTTCTTTTTCGAAAGCCGGAAAGAAAGAAAAAATGAAAGAAAGAGCCGTTGGCTCGTCTTGAAAGTGTAAAGAAAGTGAGAGAGAGAGAGAGAGAGAGAGCGAAAGAGAGAGAGAGAGAGATAGAGAGAGAGCGAGGGAGAGAGAGAGAGAGAGAGAGAGAAAGAGAGAGAGAGAGAGAGAGAGAAAGAGAGAGATGGAAAAAGAGGGAGTTGGGTTTGGAGGTTAGTGGCAGGATTGATTGTCTGATTAGTCTGGTGTTTGTGGAGGGAAGTTGGTAGCTGGAGAAAGCGTTCCAGCCCTTCCGCCCTAGACTCTGTCTGCCAGTGTGTTTAACAACACTGCCTTGCACGGGAAGACGTTCAAATAGACACATCCAGTAGGCCTGGATTTGAAGAAGGGACAAAGAAACGTGAAAAGAATGTTTTGGGGAAAGGAGAAAGAATGGTTTCCAGGTGACTAGGGACTGTGAGCTTTCCTCCGCTAAGCACGTGGTGGATACTGAAGTAGCCGTGTGACCGTTATGGAAAGGCATGTGGTAAAAAGTCGCAGTAAAGTCTCAGAGACATAACGGAGGCTGAGGGAAATCAATGGGAATCTATTTTTCTGCTGCGCTGTCTGTCAGGAAGTCTGTGTGCTATAAATGCCCAACTGTGAGGGTGCTTGGCCAATTATATGTGTCACATGAAGCATGACTGTGTGGAGAAGAAATGGAGAGGGAACAGCACAGAAAGGAAAAGAGTTGTGGAAAGAGAAAGATAGACCAAGAGAAATGGAAAGAGACGTTGGCAAGAGGGACAGCAAGAAATATCCACTTCTACTACCCACCCATTTAAACTACCAGTTGGATGTTTAAGAAACAAAAATACTTTGGTTAGAACGTAATTGTTCCAATATTTTGGGAATTCCTTTTTGTTAATGTCAAGTCAAGAAAGAACATATAATAACGTACATAATGCATTACTATGAAAGCTTTTGTAAAGGTAAACGTGCGAACCATGAAATATATCCAGTTGCTGTTTTGTTCAGTTGTATGGGATGTCACAAGAACTGGGTTGGCATATTTGTGCCAGAACTTATACTATGTTAGTATTATTTTTTTTGTATTCTTATTTTTATGTTTAGCTTCTGTTTTTTTTTTGTTTTACAAAACGTAGAAATGGCATGGTTTTATGCCATTTCGAGGGTGGGTGCTAAGTCTGGTTTGACTGGTTGAAAAACAGGCCTTACTGAAAAAAGATGAATTGTTAGCGTGTGTGTGTGTGTGTGTGTGTGTGTGTGTGTGTGTATTTGTGCCTGTAATTTCATTTGAACAAATCACTCCTTACTGATACCTATTGATTGACTAGACAAAGCAGAGGGGATGTATGTCCTTCAGCATCTCAATATTAGCTTTGTCATATTGCAAAGATTGTATGCTCTTTAAATTAGGAGAGGAAAACTTGACTGGATATTGTAATATCGTACAATTAAGGTAATTATTTAAGTTTTATATTATTTTGCTGTTATTTTATTATTGCAGTTGATATTGTTAATTTGTATAATTATAAAACTTGCCATGATGATGCTATGCTGACTCAACTATGTTAAATAAACAATATGTTATACAGACATTAGATGGTCAAAGTATACATTTGGTGTCATTTGAACCACACTGTACTGTCAGGAGGAACAAATTTCAATCTCAGTAAAATCTGAAATAAAGTATTTGTTTTAAAACAAAGTACCCAACCCTGTTGTCCATAATTCGGTGTGTGTTTTTCACCTTGGTTTTTGTAAGATAGTACGTGTCTCCGTGTTGAGCTGAACGCCGCATGCCCCTCCACACCGTATAGGAATCTTCCTGAAGAATCTGCAGAATGAGCCACCTGCTTACTGACTGGTGGACAGAAACAACCTGTATTGAGACAGCTGTGTATCTGTGAAGTCTCGTTCCAGCCAGTGAAGCACGCGGTCGGGGTGAGGTAATGGGGCTTAGGAGACGGGGCACTGTTGTGGAAGCCTCCCCCACTGATGGGGACTATGGTGACCCGTGGCCAGGCTTCTCAGTGCTGTTCAGTGACCCCCTGTTTACAAGGGGCATAGATAGGTACACAGTGTTCCCCTGCTTGGTCGGAGCCGTCGGGACGGCTTTGTGACGGGATTGGCAAGCACGCAGACCCACACACCACGCAACTGCTGTGCATTGTTCAACGGTCAGACGAGCACATATTTCAGTGATTAATGGCATTCTTGGCGGAGACGGGAATGTTTTCCCAACCCGATACAGGAGGAGTGATGTATCACGGGAAACCGGAGAGAGCTGTGTGTGTTTTGTCCCCAAGTTCACTGACTGAAATGGAGTAAGAGGTGAATAACGGCGAAAAAAGGCCCAAAAAAGTGTGGAGAAAAGTGCTCACAAACACACACACACACACACACAAACAGACGCACACACACAGTGTCTAGCCAAGATATCCCACCTCTTAAGTACTAAAGACATGCCAGGACAAAAACAGAGGGACTACATTAGCGGTAGGTTCTGGAGTGTGTGCGAGACGGAGAAAGTTAGAGAGAGGGAGAGAGAGAGAGACAGACGTGTAGAAGGCTGGACTGTTTTTGATCTGGCTGCAGTCCGTTTGGATCCAAGAAAAATCCAAAAGGAGTGCCTTCTGGAACTCTTTACAACACAAAGGGCCTCATAGAGGTCCAATAACTTTGTGAGGAGCTGGTTTAAGATCAACGCCCTGTGACCACACTTCCCTCTGAGCTCTCTCTCTCTCTCTCTCTCTCTCTCTCTCTCTCTCTCTCTCTC
>JAVQIZ010004402.1:0-21512 GCA_036023535.2 Galaxias brevipinnis
GTGGTGGGCCCACAGCGCGACGGCTCTACAGTTTATCTATAGGAGGAGAATTTGGCGACCCTTACCGTTGGCTTAGTGTACTTATTTTCCCTGATTGTTGCATAGAACGGTGGTTTTCAACCTGGCGGGGGTCGCAAGATCATTTCTGGGAGGCGCCAGATATTTGTGTGAAAAAAAAATAAACACAATAAAAAAAAAAAATATATATATATATATTTTTTTTTTTTTTATTATTATTATTTTTTTTTGTATTTTTACGTACTACTCGATTTTATTGAGTGTGTGACAGAGGTTCCGTTAGCCTATTGTCCGGTGACAATTTTTTCGGCGATGTCCAAGAGAGAAGGGGTCGCGACTCAAAAAGGTTGAGAACCACTGGCATAGAAGACATGCAGAATGCTCATGATCACTGCATATCGCTAGCACAATCAATGACTATACTCCAAGTGTGGGCTTCTCTTCCTGATTTATTGACGCACTACCTTGTGCCATTTACCAATTCGTCACAGTTTAGTGAGAGATTGTGTCCGGTGGCAGACAAAATTTGTGTTAAATATTGAGACTTCAAGAGGACTGATCTGAACCGCGATTTGTTTAATTCTCCCATAGACATTAATGTACTATAATGTACTATCAGTAGAAATGTATTGATAATCCGTTGATATACAAGAGTTTACAAACAGTTCCCAAAATAAAAACTGCAATCTCATCGCATGGATTTAGCAAATTTGCACATGCTGTATGTTATTCACAAAACATTTTTATATATAAATTATGTATTTATTAAATAATTCTTTGATTTTTACTGTGAGGCATTGCCTCACTTGCCTGTTCGGACGAGCCGCTACTGACGCAAGCTAATTCTTACATCTCCACAAATTTCATTCAGGAAATGTATTTAACTTATAATGAGCATATATTTTTTTCAATAATCTCTGATCACTTTTAATCTGTTTGAATTCTTTGAAGAGGTAAGGATTCCTCAAATAGGGATTGTATATTATTCGCAACGAGCTCTTCCATGATTGCATTCGCTAAAAACAGCCTGCGGGTTGTGGGAAATTCCCCGTCCCCTCGCACGCTGCAAACATACCTGCGCGAATAATATGACCATCGCCGGTTGCTGGGCAGGCGGACGATTGGAAAAGATTAACACATCGCCCAACCCTAACACACACACACGTTTTCCTTATACAAGCAGGGTGCTCTGATACTTTTGTTTATCGCTACTACCAAATGCCTTATTTATGAAGATCAGAACCATTTACCAGAAAACTTGGTAATATCGAAGTAGGTGTATTTTTCATAAGGCATTGTTTTAACTGGCTGAACAGATTGAATGTCATCCATTTATTATTTGGATTTGGAGCAGAGTTATTTTAATAGTGCTAGGGGCTGCACGGACAGACAGTTTACCATTACATTTAGAACCCGGAAGCTGTCGGGTTGTGAGCCGGATAGCCGGTTGATGTATTTGGGCTTAGTCAGCCATAAAGAAACAACAATGACTGCCATGTGGAGTGATGAACTGAACGATGAACAATGTTTGATTCCCCTTATCTTTTTTATATTTTATGTCCATTTAAATGTAATATAATATTCTTCAAATATTACCATGCTCTTTCCCAACGGCTTACTCCACTCTTGCAAGTTTATATCAGACTAAATTAAAGCCATTGCATGGCCGAGTTTTAGAAACTCACATTTTATTACAACTTGTCCGTGTTCAACCATACTCTCTTGTGCATTCCTCCTACAGCCCAAACCCTGCCAGTACTGTAACATCATTGCAGCTTTCATTGGGACAAAGTGTCAGCGTTGTACTAACTCAGAGAAGAAATATGGACCTCCGCAGACCTGCGAACAGTGCAAGCAGCAGTGCGCCTTTGACCGTAAAGAAGAGGGCCGTAGGAAGGTAGGTACAGACCAAGAAACCCTTATTTCTAAACGTGCCTTCTTGTCTAAATGGTTTGCTGGTTGGTGCTAGGTGGATGGGAAGCTGCTGTGCTGGCTCTGCACCCTGTCATACCGCCGTGTCCTGCAGAAGACCAAGGAGCAGCGCAAAGGCTTCAGCTCTCCCAACTCTTCTTCGCTGAATGAGAAGGACCACCACTCAAGGCAGCAGCACCACCAGCACAGACACAGCAGCTCACACCACAAGTTGGTTTTATCACTTAAATCTCTGCTCCTTGGCTTCAGTTGGATGAAAATGGCTGGAAGAGTAGAATAGCCAATAGGGAGACTTTCAGGGCGTACAATTGGATGACATGTGTTTACTTCTCGCTGTGTTCCAGACTTAGCGGGAGCCTGAGTCCAGAGCAAGAGCAAGGACTGTGGAAACAGAGGTGAGAGCTACCCTCCCCTCCCACATTCTCAATGACCAATATGTCGCATGCTGTATAACAGCAGCAATCTTACCTTTCTGATGTACCCTGGTTTTACTTTCATTCCCCAGCCATAAATCCTCATCGATCCAGAAGGAAACACCAAAGAAGAAACCAAAACTGGAGCTTAAGCCATCCAACGGGGACAGGTATGAGAACGATGGCCAGTTCTACCTAATTACTGCTCATTAGGCCAAAATGATACTGTTATGAGTATCATTTATTATAAGCAAGTCCATGGCCATTTCATCATCCCAATATGGTGTTTTTCCTCTGATCTGGGTTGACACTTCTCACATCACTCTGTTGACTCTGGCCCCCATGGCTTGAATGGACAACATCCTATTACATTCACAGCACTTGGCAATTCAAGTCTTGCACCCCATTATGGGATGTGAAACAAGAGAAGGGGGTAGGATAACGTCTCTCTACCCTCTCTTTCAGTAGTTCCATTACCCAATCAATGGATTCTGGTGGTACCGACAACTTCATCCTGATCAGCCAACTTAAGGAGGAAGTGATGTCACTAAAAAGATTGCTGCAGCAGAGGGACCAGACAATCCTGGAAAAGGACCGCAAGGTACATTTGCCTATTGGACTAGGCCACTGGCTTAGGAAGGGTAACCCTGAGGAGTATCTATGTTGTTCTTTTCTTAAATGGGCTGTTTTTCTCTGTGCCAGCTTACAGAGATTAAAGCTGACTTTCAGTACCAGGAGTCCAACATGAGGGTGAAAATGAACAACATGGAGAAAGCACACAAAGAGTCCATGGAACAACAGCAGGTAGAGGGCGCCCTGCTGAGAAATGCTCAACTTGGTTTCCTCACTCAGATAACTGCATCAGTAAGACCTCTCTTTGCGGATCTGGGTAAAATCTACTTGTAGTTTCTGACCTGGTGTGTTTTTCCTTATCCACAGGCTAAAAACCGTGAGCTGTTAAAGCAAGTGGCTGCCCTATCAAAGGGCAAGAAGTTTGACCGAACAGGGAGTTCTTTGCTGTTACCTTAACAACAAGCCCAGTCATCAGCAACTAGCGGCTTCATTGTTGTAACACTGTGAAAGCCTATCTCCTTCCCATATTTCCTCAATCATTGCCATCAATTAAGTTTTTTATTTGGTCATTCGAGATCATGCAGCACATGAAAGTTTCATGTGGACTCAAACTATAAGGACACTTTTAACAAAATCTCTATTTAAATGTTTTAACATATGAATTTACTCGAGGGATTCAATATGTTCACCAAAGGAAAGGTGAATGTCTCAAACTAACACTGCCTAGATAAGAGTATGGTTTGTGCCAAGTGGATGAAATTTTATGAACTCGTTACCTAAACTCCAGTACCTATCCACTTGATTATGATGGATGTCTTGCAATTTATTTATTCTGTTGTATTTCTTAGCTTTTTATGTTTGCTCTCTTCATACTCAGTGATACTCCCACAGTTTGGGGATTTTCTTCAGTAGCAATTTGTGTACCATATTAGTTATATTTTTCTAAATGGACATTATTATGGAAGAAGAGCTCTCTTAATTGGAGACTCTTTTTAATGTACTATGTATGCAAACATTAAATAGGGTGACCATAGAGTTGCTGGCAAGCAGCAGACTTGTAACATCAATTTATCAACCAATGAACTTGGAGATTTGAAACACTTCTTTTGTAGAGAGACACCGTAAGGCGGTTGCCCTCTTTCTCACTGTATGACGGCTGTAGTGCTTAGTTGTTTCTCTGTAGTGGAACGATTGTTATACTGCATGACTTACTGCCATATACCAAGGTGGCATTGTGGTCTCATGTACTGTTATGTACTTACAGACTTTTTCTCTTTTTTAATGGTTATTAAGAATCACATGTAAAGGTATTATGGGGGTCAGCCTATGTATTTAAAATGTGCTGCTTGTATCTGTTTTAGTGAGTGTAAGGTAAGGCTGGTTGAAACATAAACACATCTGTAGAATATGCTTTTTAAAGAAACACCCCTTTCACTTAGCAGCTCTGGATACTATAGGGCTGGTTTCATACTGTGGCATACAGGATCACTTTTGTACTTTTTTCCAAAACCAATGTTTAAAAATTATTAAAATAACAAATGTAATTTTGTGGACTTGAGTTTTAATCTACTATGGCTGGGCTCTCCTTGTGTATTTAGGTTTGTGCTATGCTGCTGTCAGTCACTGAGGCGTAACCATGGCAACCATTTGGTATCTGTATTACTAGGTATGTTACTGATTTAGTTTTGAGACATTAAATTCACTATTCTGGCAGGGTCCAAAAATATTATTTGCAATCCTTCCGGATCTTAGCTGCTAGATAGCAGCGAGTGGTATTGCATTGACATTAATGCTACAATAATAATAATTTAGTGCATTCGATATAGCACTTTCACATAGGGGCCTGGCAGGGGGGCTCACAGTTTGATCGGCCATGTGTAGCATCCACCTGGAGAAAAGCCATAATACCTTGTGCAAATATTACACTTTTGCCATTGTGCTTTGTCTAGATTAAAATATGGTTGTTTTAAATTAAAGTTGAATATAAAGTTGGGAATTCACAACACAAGCTTGGGTTCTTGCCCAAAAATAAAATGGATATATTGAATTATGAAGCACACTAAATGTGTTCAACACATTTCTCAACTGTTATTTTTACTAACTCTTGTGAGCTGATGCTTTGCTTGTTCCAATATGGTCTGTCCCATATACAGACCTCACACAGCCTAGAATGAGGGCTAATGATCTGGAGTGTAAGTCACTGTGTCTGTCTATACTGAACATGATCAGCTGGAAGTATTTTATCTCATGTTTTACTGACGCATCAACTGATAAAGAAAATGTGTTTCAGCTTATGTCCTAAAGGTTGAGAACGGTTGAGAATTCGTAACTGGTCAATAGCTTCTACCAATCTCTAATATAATAACTGCATATGAGAATCAAGGAATCAAGAATAAAGGCCTCCCATATCCCTTTTGCTGTATTCCAAATCCTTGTAATGGCCACCATTTCTATTACATTGTCTCCAAGGTTTCTCTGAATCCTTCATTGCTTTTTTTTTTTTTACTGCTTAGAGCCTTACACTGACTTAACTGTTCTATTGGTGCATACAGTACGCTGTATTAGGGGACTTCCAGTGGGTCTGAGTGGTCTATCCCTCATTACAATGAATGTTAAGCAAGGAAGGAAGGCCCTGTAGGCTAAGAAAGAGGTAGATTAGCATTCATATGCAAAAAGCCATATTGTTATAAACAGACATATACCAGATTCTTTTGTGGTAGTGCTGTCATATACCCCCAACACACGTTTCCCTGTCCCAATTGTTTCCATGGCAATGATACAAAAACCTAGATTATGGAACAGCTGAATGGAGCCTGTCCTCTCAAAATGTCTGTGCTAACAATTTGTTGAATAAACTATGATTCAAACTAACTATGCCATCAAGTATTCTGATGAGCAATGCAATACAGCATCTAGAGAAGGAAGGCAGTCCAAGTCTTTATCTGAGCATGCTGTGAACTTTCCACTGTAGCTATCAGCTGGCAAGTCTTACGATTACTCCATAGTAAAAACAAGACATTTTACAGGGTCAAAAGTTGTGTTTGGTGTACATGATTAAAGATTAATTATGAGCGTGCATTTAAAAATTTGAAACTTTGTTGTAAATTATTTTGCACCTTTTAACATTTAAGTTAAATATCATGTATAGGTCTAGGGGGTGTGCAATTAGAATGCCGCTAGTCAGCAATTCCTTATCAGTGTAACTTAATTCCACTGCTGTTGAAAGGGTTAAAGGCCAATCATGTATTGCGGTGTTAATCTTCTCAAATCTGAATAATTAATTCGTAGGCTATGATTCAAATTACTCTGCTCAGTCATGTTAAATTGTTTTTATTTGATTTGTTTTATCATTAAAATTTAACCTTCAGATAGTTTTGGATATGAACCTTAGTTTGACTTTCCTTACAGGTGATGCAATTTATGGTCACACCTTGTGTTTGTCATAAATGTAACAGCACACTTGTAATGGCTGTAATGTCAAAATTTCCATTCAGTGTGTGCAAATCATTCTTGGAGTATCATCTTCATTACTTTAAGAAAAAACATTTCAGAACAGCAGCTGATCAAATTTTTCTGAATATGTCAGGAAAAGACAAGTGTACAGCACGAGACAGTAAACCTTCACATTTTATACTCTGACCTATTGTGTTATTGTGTGTACACTGGCCACACATCAGCTTGTTGGTTGAAATTATTATGTCAAGTGGATTTCTTTATCTGCGCCTTTAATTGTTAATTTGCCACAGAATTTTGTGATAATCGCTTCTGGAAACACTTTCTGTGGTGAAAACAAAGGAGAAGTTGCAGGACATAGTATTAGATTGAACTGCATATAAACTATTGAAACAATATTAATTTTGCAAAGCTAGGTCTACTGCATGCTTATTGGTTACAGAACACTTTATTTTTGCTGATTTTGTTGGTGTTGCTGGGGTGACATATTTGAAGGGAATTGGGAAGATGAGCCTAAAATCTGATTGGTTGTAGTCGAAAGTTCTGCTGAACCATTTCTGTAAACGCGACTGCACTTGTTCGTTGAATAATAGGCCTACATGGAAAATTAAGAACAAAACGTAATTAGATCCTCTTTTATGTTAATGCTGCCTACCTCACAGAAACAGTTGACTTGCAGCATTGCCCTTACAAAACAGCAATTTCACTTGGTAAATTCATGTTTTTCGATTTAAAGACAGAAGTAGCTACGTCTGTACAAATGTACTCTAGGCATCTACACGGGCGTGGGCGTGCACACACAGAAAATTTGTGGCAGATTTATGGACATTTTGTACGACCTAGTCTGCATATTTGAACATGAATTTTTATATTCATGAATTGGCCTATTTATCAAGTAATTTGAGTAAAAACCGAGTTGAATTTTTTATCGACACATCGGCCTACCTTATGACAAAGAGTCAAGGTCCTTTAATTGATGTCCCGCAAAATAGTTGAACAAGTTCGAAATGATTGATTGGGCACATTGCCTATACATTGATACACTTAATCGCTGTTCACACTTGAACAAAACAACTCGAAATTCTCTGTTGTTTGCGGGCCACTATCCACATTTGGATCGTGAATTGATCAAACTTAAGCACACCCCTTTGAATGAGCTGTGAGTTTCTATTGGCAGCTGGTGTGCCGTGCCTCCGGCCATACAAAGTTGGGACCTTCAGCTACGGCCCCTGGATCCCTCTGCGTTGTGTGGAGAGACAGACGGGGGAGATCGAAGTCTCCGAAAACCGCTTTTCAATAAAGGCTTCGTGAATAACAACGCTTCGATCTCCCCATCTGATCTTACCCACCAACACATATTCAAATCAAGGGAATCACACTCGTGCTCTATCTTTGTGAAGTTGCAGGCAGTTTGTCTAAGAAGAGGGCGAATTAACGGGGGCTTTCAAAATGAGTGTCAGTTCGGTCACTTTCATTTCCTCCAGCCAATTCCACATCTGTACCATCTGCCAGAAAGTCATCATGAAAAGAGTAAGTACAGAGGCAGACTTACACTGTGTTCACAATCGCCTACTATGTGCCTTTAACATAGTCTACTAAATATGCCGGGAAATTAGTTCATATCCAGTAGCCTGCAAAGGTAAGGTAGGCGACTCCGAACAATAGGATTTAAATGTGTAATGCCTGGGAATAATATTACTATAATATTAGACAAGCTACTAGTATTATAGTCCATTGGGCTTTATTTGGTTGACCCCCCCCCCCCTTTGCTATTCTTACGCTACAGAATGCTAGGGTCGCCATCTTCATGACTCACTTTAGACTAGGGTAATTTATAAGCCCCTTACTGTTTAGTATTGGGAGTTCATTGGTTTCAAGTTATCAGTGTGATCAACGGCTACAATGATGTTGCATCAAATGTTCATGTTCATGTCGTTATGAGTGCTTAAAAGACATACAGTCCAAAGACACATTTGTACCATTTGTTTGTTTGTCCATAGCCATGATAATATGATGATGCTTGTAACATAATTGTATATTGCTTTTTGTACACAATATACTAAATGTAAGTTGTATGATTCAAATTAAATGTTTCAAATGTTGTTTTGGGAACTGAACCATGTCCCATGATAAAATATTCAGAGCAAGGTTATACTAAATCAAGGCCTACAACATCATGAATTATCTAAAGTAGTTTGTATACATAAGTTACATAAAATGTATGCAAAAATGACATAGCGGTTGGATATAGTAACATTTTACTCTTACAAGTGTGGCAAACTTTTTTTAAACAGCTTACTCAGCGGAATCAAATGTAGCCTGCTCAGCAGGAATCAAAAATATGTAATTAGACACAGTAATATTCAACTCAGACATAATTGGTAAATTTATCCAGTCCATTTTTGAGAGAGAGATTGCAACAGTAACTTCCCCCAAAGTGGATAAATCAAGCAGAACTAACTAAACATAGACTGGGGTCCTGGTGGAAAGCAATCTGTTAAGCAGCTGATAACAACATCTATACATAATGTATGCAAGATTTCCATTCAGCTTAAAATGACCGCCATCTCAGTGCTAGTGGATGTGATTGGAGAGGCTTGGGGGCTGGGCTTACAGCAGATGTCACAGTTGGCTAACAGCACCTGACTCAGTTTATACCCCCAGCTCAGCTATCTACATTTGGATCAGAATCACCCCATTCCTCACTCAGGAGCCCAGATGAGTTCACTTATTTTCAATATCTAACTGGTTATTTCCTCCATACATTTCTGATACAATCTTAATAGTCTGGTCTTAATACAATTCTATAGTTCCTTCAGTCATCAGGTAGTTGATTTCTCCACAAATCCTAGACATCTGACCTCCATTGTACTATATTTAACTTTCACTGCTCTGCAGCAGCTGCTAGTTCCATTTATAAAACATTTTGTTCTTTCAAATGCAAATGCAAATGCACCTTTTTTAAAACATGGAACAGTGAGCTTTGCCAAGTAGACAGTCCTGTGTGTTGGCCCAGAGTACACACACACCTTTAGATACCACAACCAATGAGACAGTAGCTAGCCCAGCCTGAGCTATATTCATGTTGGAGTCAGCCTTTTCACGACAACGCCATTTTAACTGGCCCAATCCATTATTGAACTCTGGTATTACCAATAGATAAATGACACAATTGCACACTTTAGCAGTGCTTTTAGTAGCATAGACTACGGGCTCATTCATAACTAATTTATCTGTCATCATTTTTAAAATCCGGATTGTATTTACCATTGTATTTACCAGATTACCATTTCTGGCCTGCTTGTTTTTGAGTGGCTACAACTATACAGTCTATGACTGATACAGTATTTGCAGGCTATAGTATTGCATTTACTATTTGGGCAGCATGTTGCCTCACAGCAAGAAGGTGCTTGGTTCGAACCCCAGCTGACCCGAGGACCTTTCTGTGTGGAGTTTTCATGTTCTTGCTGTGTTTGTGTGGGTTTCCACTGGGTACTGCGGTTTCCTCCCACTTACAAAAAAACATGGGTTAATACCAATGCAGTGCCCTGACTAAAGCACTGTAAATTGAACTGGAATTAGTCAATCGGTCAGTCTGCCTGTGTGTCTGATCTGTGTGTGCAAATGTCTATTGCGATGTGTTTGGTGAACAAATCTGATGCAGATTGGCTGCCGTTGTATCACCCAGACTGATTGTTGTGTGTGATAGCTGTCTGTCCGTTCCTTGTGTGTACCTAATTAGCAACCAATTTGTAAAGTGCTTTGAGTCCAGTGAAAAGTGGTAAAAACCAAATCCAATTAATTATTGTTATTATTATTGTAACTGTTCAGTTGAAAGGCTTGGCCTCTGTTGTCTGTTTATACAAAATGCAAAGGTAACTGCATGGCTCTCTATATCATATCATAATACTATGAGTGTAATAGCTGTGGTCACCCAGCAACAGGTAGAGTAGACCAAACAAAAGCCAGTCTGACAGACAAAGAGATGGTGAGAGGGAGAAATATATAGAGAGAGACAGAACAGAGTATCTGTTATTCCCAGGGTGCACCTGCAGTTCAGGGCCCTTCTGCTTCACTGATGGTAGAGACACACAAGGCTTCAAGCAAATTAGCTAAATTCACAGGAAATTGTCTGTCTGTTGACAGAGAGATCCATCAAAGGTCTGTTATGCAACAAGACATATGCCACTGGAACAGTGTGAGAGTGAGAGGTTCTTTCTATCCCCCCTACCCTAGGCACACACACTTAGACACATGAATGGTCTTACGTTGGAGTAGACCTACTTCCACTCCTAAACCCCTTGAACTTGAGGTCTATGACTACTGCACAGCCTTATCATTTATTTTAATTTTTTTAATTCTATTGTGGTGTCATGCACTCAAGCCCAGCCCGCATGGGCTCATGAGACACTCACATATGTTTTGCATGATGTGTACTGACAAAAATCAAAGGTTAATATGCAAACTTTAACTCAAATATACAAATTATTATTTCTTCTCTCCCGTGCTTTACAAATGAAGTTTGCCACGAGAAGTTCATTTTACAGAACACAATCCAAGTTTTTAATAGTCATCAAGCCAAAAGAAATTATCAACGAGAGGTCATTCCACTAAAGAGTACATTTCTCATTTCCTCATACAAGGGACAATAGAACATAAAGTGGATCTAGTTTTCCATTTTCTGCAATCACACATCAAACAATCTGTTATCTTCTAAAACACAGCTGAACCTACCCATTTCAATGGCTAGTGGCATAATATATAGGTTTACTAAAGGACAGTGCTGCCAATGTCAATAAGTCTCATTAAAATTCTTGTTTTCCATTTTTGTACATGAGTCAAGAAAATAAACAAACCATTTTAGTATGATAACAGGAATTCAATTAGTTTCTCCATAGTGACTATAGATGCAGCAATACGGTTGACTGTTTTGATATTTAAAATTTGCCCAAAAAACTGCCTGGTCTATATTTGCCTTTCGCGTATATCTGCCTGTGATCCAGGTCTGCAGTCTACTACCCCCTCTCAGTTTTTTAAGTGATTTCTAGCCATGGGTAATTTTGACAGAAAAGGGATAATGGCAAAAGGAAAATAAAATGTTATTCTATCGAATTAGAGGTAGGCCTACTAGTGGAAAATGCCAAAAAGAACATTGTTGAGCTACAGCATAAATGCCATATAGGAGCCCTACTGGAAAATCCATCTTAGACCAGCATGGATTTAAAGCTGGTCTAAACTGACCTCAGCTGGTATGAGCTGGTGGACCATCTTGGCCAAGCTGGTGGTAGCTGGTCTGGTGGTAGCTGGGGTTCCAGCTGTCAAAAACCTAGCTGCAAATGGGTAAACCAGCTATCACCTCAAGCTGGATTTTCCAGTAGGGAGAAAGTCAGTGCTGTGGGGAAAACTAAAATATCAACAGATGAAATCAAGAGAATAAGATATCAGGCAACAAAATAAAATTTGCTTTTAATGCAAGGTCAGCAAATAAAACCAGAGGCGAGGTGGTCAATGAGATTCCTAGTCTAAGCAATAGCTCAAAAGGGACATTGATGTACAGGCTATATGTCTAAATGCATTTTGCCTCTGAAATCAAAAAAATATTAAGACAGGCTTGGATCTCCTTCTCGCCACAATAATCTCTCATTACCCCCTACTTACTTTCAAGCTTGGGAAATATCATTGTGGGTGCTAAATGTATCTATTTGCAAGTCTCTTCTCAGTAGTTTGCACTCCCAAACAGAAACGCCCTTTATTGCATATGCGTTAAGGCAAACGCACAAAATGGAAGCACACAAAAAGGTGTGCTAATTTGCACATTTACCCGATGCAATCCTTCTTGCACCTCGTTAGTAGATCAGCTTGGACATTTGTTTGCATCTGGTATGACGTTGCATGTCTTGTTGCACACGCAAAGCTTTAGTAACTCAGGCCCATAGATTCAAAGTTCAATTCAAAGATGATCTGTGTAGTGTATGCGCTAAACACATATTCTGTCCAGTAGGAAGATGTCTGTTAGTATATTTTTTGTGGCAGAGCATACATTTTTATCATAAATCAAGTAAGCGCAATAATACAACCCACAGAAAAGGTTTTGACCAATGTCATGTGTTAAAATTGCAATCATTGTATTGTATTTTTGTGGATTTCTTTCAGACAGTCAGTGACGATAAATCCCAGTTTACAGGCCAGTATGTTTAAAAAAAGATGTAATTGTTAGTGTTTGCAGATAGTGCTATGTAAGCAATACTGTACTGTCTGGCTCTTTACAGAACAGCTGGTATATAGTTTTGTTATAAATGCTTTGCTGTGCACATGCTCTCTGTTGTCCTTCTCTATTTTTTAACCATCTTCATCTGCGCTCACAACATTAGCGGTACGGTGAAAGTGTCCAGACATACACAATCTTATGCAAATGCATGAGCATGTACACATGCACGGGCACAGACACACCCACAAACACACACTCACTCAAAGGGCAAGGACAATCATAAATCTGGTTCTCTTTGCTCTGCCCAGGCCTTGTGCTCAATGTCCCCGGTTCCTGGGCTAATGTGTGTGCACACAGGCTGTTTGCTCATCTGAAATGGTTACACGACAAGGGGCTTACTTTAGCTTGGTGTAAATGGTCTGATGCACAAATGGCTTGGTGTCACATATCATAGCTTAATCCTATGCATGGTCTTACTTTCCCAAAACAACCATTTCATTTGTTAAATCAAGTTTGTCTGTGTTTGTTGATTATATTGAGTTAAGCAGTGTAGTGTTCATAAGTATTGTGTGCTTCAGCATACAGCCTTAATTGTGCTATAATTATGTATCTGCATCTTGTCTTTCTAGGAAAAGGGAGTTCAAGTACCTCGTCCATTCTCTAGTGGACCTAGTTCCTTCATTCCTGAAGAGGAGGTGAAAATAACTCCTTTGAAGACACCCTCATTATATAATTACTGTTCTTTTTATTGCATTTCTTATTTTTATTTATTGTACATAAGCATAAGAACATATGTTAAGGGGATGTCCGCTCATATGATTAAATATGGCCATTGTAGGGTTTAACAGTAGGTTCAATTGAATAATGAACTCCCCCTACAACCTCTTCTCCCCTTCTCCACTTTTGTCCCTCCCTACCTGCCTTTAGTTTGTGGAGGCATCGACGGTAGATCCTCACATGGAGCGCCTTCTGGCAGAGGTCTATTCCTTGTGTGGTGGTGTGGACCACCTGACCCAGGTGATGGGACTGCACCCCCACTACCTGGAATCCTTCCTGCACAGCCAGTTCTACCTGCTGCGGATGGACGGTCCACTGCCACTCCACTATCGTCACTACATTGCTATAATGGTAAGGCCTAGGACCCAGAACTCTCCCAGTAGTGCTATTACTGCATTTAACCGTTGTGCTAAAACAGTATTTAAGGACAGCTTTGGATTATGTGAACCTAGGATACATTTATAGCATTACCAGCATGCTGAATCCCACAGCTATTGTTGCCAGTCCAATTCAAAGTTTATGCTGGGACATAAGGGGCATGGGTGTCTCACTGGAGATCCAGAAACCCAGCCTTACTCACTTACCTTTCGCCTAATAGCACTGCAGACCCAGGATGAGCATTTTCTTTTTATTTCTGTTTCCACCACTGACTCTCAATGATGTGCAAGGCTTTTCCCGGGGGTGTTGCGAGTCAGTGGAGTCTGGAGTCGGCTCGGGCCTACAGTTTTCTCAACCACTCTTTGGACCTCTTCTGTGCAGCAGAAAGAGATTTTTCCTAACCCCCGTCCAAATCCCACTGCAACTGACCACAAGTTGGATGTGGCCCCAGTATAACTAGATCAATGGAAGCACTCTTCAAGCAACAACTTCTTAAGAAGCATTACAGCCAAAAACATAAACAAATGCATTATTCTTCTCTTAGTATAAACAACTGGGCAAGTGAGAGGAGTATCGTAATGGTGTTCTATATTCTGAACACTGATAAAGAGCATTCTGAAAAAAACACAATTAATGACCTCAAAGATTGTATTGTTCAAGTTTGAGATCCTAAAAATTACCTATCCAATTTAGTGCGATCACTGTGTAAACCTACACACCTACGTATGTTTGTCCCCTTCTCAAGGAACCATTTGGCATGTTTCAACCATGTCTCTGTTCACCACATCAGAAGATATTCACGCTCCTTCAACTGTTATTTTTTTAATAGACTACATCAAACAAGGGAGCTGTCCTTCATGTTCTTTTAAAGTTCTACCAATCCTTGTGCAATACCTTTTTGTGGGCATTTCCATTGAAGCAAACAGAAAAGGTTTGCTTTTGAGTGGCTTGATATTTAGCCATCTAGCTAATTAACTAAATTGCATTTTATTATAATGGTGCAGGCTGCCCCTGATTCTCCTGAATATGTTGATGATTTAGTATCACTATTAGATGGTAATGTGCAGCCGTACATGTACGAGCTGGAGTTACAGAAGAGGAGATGAGACAGACAGAGAATCAGTCAGCAGCATTTCCTCCAGGTAGAATACTCTTGGATTCCTGGGTGTTGTCCACTGTGAATGGCCAAACTGATTTGAACTCCAAGCCTGACAAATTAAAACAATGTGCTTCAAAACCTCTAGGTTGAGATTGTTTTGTTAGAGATGTACTGTAACTAACATTTAAAGCAAAGAGAAAAGGTTTAGAGAAAAGGTAGGGTGAAATCCCCCTTTAATAATGCCATTCTAATATAATTGGTTTGTTGTGCAGGCAGCAGCACGCCACCGATGTTCCTACCTGGTGTCTCAGCACGTGCTGGAGTTCTACCGCATGGGTGTATGTCCAGACTGGCTTAAGGGTCTGCAGTATGCCCCCCAGAAACTGAGGAACCTCAACGAGATCAACAAGATCTTGGCACACAGACCCTGGCTTATCACCAAGAAGCATATACAGGTCAGGATTATATTCAAATCTACGTACATAGGCGCATAGATTTTCTTTTACTTAGACCTACTTTCTGATTTGATTTAAGGCGTTGAATGCAATTAATGTAAATTATCCTGTAATGGTAGGTCAATGATCAATTACTTTTTGGAACCATCTTTGTTTTGGATCTCTTGCAGAATTGAACACTAAAACGCAGAAAAAAAACTGCCTGACTTATTTGTGAATTCATTCTATCAGCAGATTTGGTGCATCTACAATAGGGATGACTCCTGATTTTGTATACAGTTCTGTCTACTTTTCTGCATGTTTTCCCCCTCCAGGACTGTCTTCCAAAACAGTGTTTCTGTCTGACAAATTGATCAATTTTGAAGATTAACAAGTTGTACAAACACACAAAAAAAATTATATTTCCCTGTCTTATTTTATGACAGTTGCCAATAAGTTAGTAAACATGAATAATTGGAGGGTGAAGTGTTTTCGGTTTCTTATTCTTTAATTACTCATTGACAGCTCGATATATTGCTCTCTCTCTCTCCCTCTCTCTCACAGGTACTCATAAACGCACACACTTGCTTTAACCCCTTTTTATGTTCATTTCCAGCATCTGGTGAAGACGGGAGAGCACAGCTGGTCTCTTGCAGAGCTTGTCCATGCAGTGGTCCTGTTGGCTAACTACCATGCCCTGGCCAGCTTTGTATTTGGCAGTGGTATAAACCCTGAAGTGGACCCCCAGAGCACAGGGAGCTTCCAGGCCTACATCAGCAATGTCTGTACCTGTGACCTGGCCAGTGACCATACCCTGGAAAGGGAGGCCTACCTAAGCAACAGCATCAGCCCTGAGGTTAGTCAACCAACAGTTCCCACTGTTGATAGCTGAGAGTAAGAAATAATCACAACTTAAAGGAATATATATATATATTTTTAAATGTTTCCGTATTTTTGTTTGTGTTTCAGAGCACAGACTCGGAGAGTGAGCTGGAGGCCCTGATGGAAAGGATGAAAAGACTACAGGCGGACAGAGAGGAAGACGAGGCCTCCCAGGAGGAGATGGCCACACGCTTTGAGAATGAGAAGAAAGAGAGCCTCCTTGTGGGATCAGGAGGTAAATGCAAGTGTATGTGGCTGGCATATTCTTGCCTGGAGCATTCATAGCCCCTAAAAACGTATCCCGACGCTAATCTATCTTCTATCTAACAAACAGATTTTGAAGATGAGTTTATACAGAGATCCAAATTCTCTCGATTTGTGGAGGATCCTACCTTTGGCTATCAGGACTTTGCTCGGCATGGGGAAGGCAATCCACCAACTTTTAGGGCACAGGTAAGTGCTTGCCATGGCTGGGAATGTGTTTGTTTGAAGAGATTTGTAAAGGTTATCATATTTTACCTGAAGCTTAATTATCAACAGTATAATTTTTAGACCTGGATTCATTGCAATCAATTAATGTGAACTTTACTTTGGAAAAGAGTCCTAGTAACATGGGTAGGGAATACTATCCTACGTTATCAAATAAAGTATACACAAGGCCTAAGTGTTTCACATATTGTGTGTTTATCATATTTTAATTCATCTCTAAAATGTAATACATCAATAATTTCAGATATTTCAAACAAGATGTCTGTCATGTCTGGGCAAACATTTGAATGCAAGTGTAGTGCAACCCACCCAAGTGATCATTTTTATGACCCGGCTCGCCCGATCCGCAGATTAACCACAGTGCCCGCGGATATAACGGTGATCACTAATAATTTATAATTGTTTGGAAGGCTAAATATGTTACTGTAATTAAGTTAGATATTGTCTGTGTTTCCATCGGACCCTTTTGAACCGTGTGCAGGACTACTCGTGGGAGGACCATGGCTTCTCTCTGGTGAACAGACTGTACTCGGACATAGGCCTCCTTCTGGATGAGAAGTTTCGCACAGCATGTGACCTTACCTACTACAATATGGCCAGTCATGAAGATATAGATACCACCATGCTCCGCAGAGCTCTATTCAACTATGTCCACTGCATGTACGGCATCAGGTAAGAAAACCTGCCTTCATCTACCAGTGCTGCGTAATAATTTCAATCAAATTTTTTTTACAAAATAAAAATGCAATCAACCAATTCCTGCAGGAATGTCATATAGGCATGTAATTATTGTTAGTTCTGTATAAAAAATAAATTGTAAAATGGCATGTAGAAATTATGGCAAATGGACACCGAATATGAATATGTTTTTCTTATTGAAGGTATGATGATTATGACTATGGAGAGGTGAACCAGCTGTTGGAGCGCCATGTAAAGGTCTACATTAAGACAGTGACATGTTATCCTGAGAGTACCACACGTCGCATGTATGACAGCTACTGGCGTCAATTCAGACACTCAGAAAAGGTCAGTGCGTTTTGCAGGAATTTTTCAATTTACTGTGTGCACATGTAATGGCTTTTTATAGTGTTAACATTTACATAATGCCACATTCCAAAGTGACCACCTGAGAGACCAATTTTACGGATGTTTAGAAGATTTGGGGTTGAGAGCAGATGTGTTATTGGAGTTTTCAAGTGGGTGCTTACATTTCTGGAATCAAGCCAGTGACTTCTCCAGAAGTTTGAACTTTAAGCTGAGATGTCCCTTGCCTAATTTATTCCTTCTGCCTGCTATGCAGAAATGTTACCCTTTGTCCAGACGTTTTCTATGTTTTTTCCAAAAGCCAAACTGTTTTTAGCCACAGGCACTGGCTGCTTCTTTTAGCTATGTCTAACACAGCTTTTTTGGTCTTACGCAGGGCCGTGCAGCCAATTCCCACTTCCTGAAGTTGCTTGGTTGTTGATACCCCATAAATCCACTTCAAATTAACAGACCTGGGTTTTGTCTGATTTCTATGCACTTTCTTTGTTCATTATTATAGATATAAATTCAGATTTTTTTAAATATTTTGTCTGATCATGGCTAGAGCGCAGAGGTTGAGGTAGGATTGAGTCATGCTGTGAATCAGTGATTGTACAGGAGGCTTTGATTCATCAACACACTGCAGCCATTGTTCTGAGCTCTAGGAAAATAGAACTTGGCTTCAGTAGCAGGATGTAATGTTCAGTTTGCCTGCTTCAGAAGCCACGATGAAATGTGAAGTAATGCTGAAATACAAGGGGTATTTCATTAGGGCCATTCAGCTGGGTCGTGAATCCTATGAATCAGTGTTAGTGCCTGTACCAAGTGTAGTATTTTGTGATTACAAAACACTTTATTTATATAAAGAGATCGTTTACATTTGCTTTGATGCCCATGCATTTATTTAATGCTTCTATAGAAGATCATGGAAGTAATTTCTCGATTCTTCTATAAAATCAATCAAGTGTTTGATATGTATTCTATTTCCATCCTTTTTCTTCCCTGTTCATCCAACGCTCCAAACTAAAACCCAGGGGTGACTGCGCGTTTTCAGTTACAGCCCAAATAATGGAATAGCCTTCTCTCTCCTATTAGATTTGCTTCTTATGTTGATTCCTTCAAATCTCAGCTGAAACGTATTTCTGTTCGTTAGCCATTGAATCATATTTGTGGTTGTCTATGCACTTAGCTTGAACATCATATATCTGTATATGAATGTATATGTCACAACCATTTTCTGTTATGTTTGATATACTGTATGTGAAAGTATTGTCAGCTCTGCTTGTTTTAAACATGCTCTACAAATAAACTTGATTTGATTTGATTTGTACCTTTCCAGGTCCATGCAAACCTCTTGCTGATGGAGGCCAGAATGCAGGCGGAGCTGTTATATGCCCTGCGTGCCGTCACACATTACATGACCTGACCCACCAGGGCTGGTCTTCTGACTTCATTTGACCAATGAAAGTCCCATGTTCTGCATGTCCTCGCCCCCAGGCTTTGTCATTCTTTATCAAGAAGACAAGTTCGTTGAACTTGGAACTTGTCTGTCCTGCCAATACAAATATAATTGGGACTGCCTAACGGAGAAGTTAATGACCAAATTTCCTCCCAAGTATTTGTTTAAGTAAAGGGAACCATCTTATTAAAAGAAAAGAAAAAAAAAGTAGTAAATTATGTTCCTGAATTGCCACTATAATATAATATATCAGTGTCGGTTTAGTTCTTTGGGAGATGTGGACTTTGTGCCTATGTATAGGTAATGTTTATTCACTGAACCTTAGAAATGGCTCACAGTTCAAACTGGGAAATCAATTGCCATTCTCAGTTTAACACAGATTAATCTAACTTTACCTTGATATTGCGTTGTGCCATAAAATATGGGTTAGTAGAACAAGCTTATCTGACTTGTATAGGACACAACATCTGTTCATATACAGTTAAAACTAAAAAGTGTTCCTTAAAAACACTTTTTTACAACATATAATTCACATAATTGTCTGTAATTATTGTGTAAATAGTGAAATATCCATCCCCAGTGCAAAATGTAGCACAATAACCATCAAGCTTAATTTCCCTGACTTGCATAGTAAAGTTTTAACAAAAGTTGACTGTACAACCTTAGTGCTCTGCTGCTCCTCCTTTTAGCAGCTTGTAATAGTAAACTATTTTTTTCCCCAAAGATATGGTACTATATACACCCAGCAGATATTCTAAATTAAAGTAGCAATAAGCTATACATGAGGTGTCAGGAAGGTAAAACATTTTTTAGTATGTTTATCAATCACAGATCAGTGGCTTTTTGCTTTTAAATGGGTTATTACCTACCAGATTATGTTTGTCTTCTTGCACTCTAAACTGTATGAATCTCACAAACTTAGACTTGATGCGGATATCTTCTATAGATTTTAATACCATTGTGCCTTGTAAATCATTATTGCTATTTGCACATATTTTGTTTGCAATGGACATGGACTCATTATGGACCTACAATATTCTGCACCTTACCATAGAAAGTAAACGGTTAGCCATTTTCAAGAGTAGATTTGTAGAAAATCAACAAAAGTCTGTATGACTGTCAGCACACTGGTGTCACTTATTAAGATGTGTCCATTTCCCTCTATGTGCTTACTGAATGTAAAAGATATAATCGGCAACAACTCATTGTTTTGAGTAAGAGATAGAAAACAATAGTTTTTGACGGGGTAGTGAAAAGAATATTGTGTACCGTTTCATTTATTAATATTCACATGCATTTTTGCATTCCTCAATACTTAATGATTTAGGTGTTTTCTACTTTGTATTATAAAATATAAAAACATGTACCAATATGTAACACCAGTGGTCTGGATAATAGATTTGGTTTGGGTGTAGTACAGGCCTACTGCACACCTTCCCCACCAAGGTGGAAGACCTTCTCTTACAGTCAAGGTCCTTTGACTATTCTATTCCACCATCAAAATGTTTAATTTGAATGTTTTAATCCATAGATCTTACATTTTTATGATGGAGGCCAACCCAAAAACATGTTGTTATATATAGCTTTACTTTGGGCGTACATGACTAAAATAATACCAATCCTGTAAAAAACGTAATAAAATATATTGAAAGAATATTATGACATTTATGTTTATGCTTTATAATTAGCTTGACCTTTTCTGTTCTTCTGTGATTCAAAAGCAAAGGCGTACTCACCTTCATTTCATATATTTTGTTCATATGAGTTTATCACAGCGACCTTTTTTTGTGCTGTTATAATCCAAATTATATAAAGGAACTAGAAATGCATTTCCCTGCGCAAATGCGATGTGATGCATCGCAGTTATTGGACTGACCGTCTTAGCGCGCAGAACCTACCCCTGCAGCACAAGCGGACTGCGGTCCAAACCCTGTTTGTTGACAAGGGAGCTTATTGCCGCTAGATCGGTAGTGCCTATTCATCATAATATAATGGTGGACACATGACGATGAAGTACTACCGTTTGATTTTATTTTCAACAAGGTCAGGCTTTCACCGACAATGCTTTAATGTGTTTAAAAAGTATACATTTAGTTCAGAACAGGGTGGCGCATGAGCAGTAATTTCTCCCTGTAAAAATGGGCTACCTCATACTTTTCAATTGAGGTAGCCCATTTAGAGGGGAGGATAAATGTTCAGTTGTATTTCATATGTGCTACAGGGAAGCCCACCTACACTGTAAAAAAAATAAAGTTGGGTCAACTTATAATTATGAGTAACCTGGCTGCCTTAAGATTTTGAGTAAGATGAGCAAAGAATAGGTTCTGGCAACTTCGTTATTTTAGTTTGATGTACTTCAATTTAAGTTCATGCA